>VDFB02111869.1:0-10940 GCA_007258455.2 Sequoia sempervirens
AAACTTGTGAAACTTTGCGTTCATATTTTGTGAATGAGATTCAATCAATAAAGAAAAGGATTGCAAGCCAGACTTTGCGTTGGATTCAATACTTTTGTAAGTTGATTTGATTTAGTAGTGATTAGTTCAAGGAATCTGAAAGACTCTAAGTGGTTGATGTAAACTTTGTGTTACATCTATTATTTAGATTGCATTTGTTATTTTGTTTATCATTGGTTGAGTGATCTATAAGACTTTGCGCTTATAATCATTTATACTCTTGCATGTTCTTGTTGGATAATCTATAAGACTTTGCACTTATAATTATTCATTCTCTTGGATACTTTGTCGAAGGATCTACAAGACTTTGTGCTTGTAATCGTTCGTGCTATTGACACTCTTGTTGGATGATCTACAAGACTTTGTGCTTGTAATCGTTCATGCTGTTTGAAGAATTGTTGCGTCTAAGAAGACTTTGTGCTTCTAGCATTATTAGCAAGCAGTCGTTATCACCGGATCCAACATTGATAAAGCTCACGGAATGACTTTGTGCCTTAGAGCTTTCCCTTTTTATTTCTTTTGTTTGTTGTTAATTATACGGTATCTCTACAACCCGGCTTTGTGAGATAGAGATATTGGCATTCTTGGTAGTTATTCGTTTCGGTTATCAAAATTGAGAACTTCCAACCGTGAAGCATTGTAAACATCTTCTCACGAAAAAGAGAAGGATAAGATGTAACACACCCCCACTCAAAGTGAATTTAAAATTGTACATTGTGTAATTACTTTTGTGATTTACTATTGTTTTCTCTTAGCAGTAAGAAAGGTGCCTCCCCTTTTCAGGGAAGGAGAGATTCATATCTCACATAGGCTGTGGCTGAAATCCAAGTTATTATGTCGTAGAGAGTTGATTACGCAATTTTCATATGATATTAATGATCGTAAATATCTATAACTAGTTGTGGCAGGCTAAAAATATGATAAGAGGAGCTTCTAGATATGTATAATAATCTAAAAAAAAAAAATGATGCTAGTAACCTCATAAGTATATTTGTGTCCAATAGGGGTGCTAGTGACCCTCTTTGAGTGATGGTTCTCTTTGGCTACTAGTGTCCAACAAGGGCACTAATGAGCTTCGTTGGGTGTTAGTATTTGATAGGGGCACTAGAGCTAGTGTTTTATAGGGCACTACTAACCTTTTGTAGACACTTTATTCCTTGACACATTCCTTGACACATGTGCCTATATAAATTTTAGAGATTAATCAACATAACTTTATCTTTTTGATGGTGTTCAAAACATCCTAAAATTACTCCAAAATCAAAGAATAACTTGTCCAAAATTAGGATGATGGAAAATATAGTTTCAAGGGTTTGAAGGTTGCCTAAGTTAGACCCTACCATACATGTTCCAACATGAACATATTGGTAAATATCTAGTGTATGGAATCCTAAATCATAGGTGTAACAATGTGATGTAGGAGCATTCGAGCTCAAGAGTAATCATGCATCACCAACAAAATATTTTTTTTTCATGTTAAACTTTTGCATTTTTGGTGTAGGTTGGAGCTTCAAGAGAATCTTGTGGAGTGTTTAAGGATAAAATATTTATTTTATCAAGACTTGGCTTCCATTTCAAAAATCAAAGGTAAACAAGGTGTTTAATGTGATTTTAAAATTATTATATTGCACAATTTCAAAGTTTCAAGGGTTGAAGGGATCCATTGACATATTATAAATTAAAATTAATTAATTTTCTCAATGTGGATACCTAGAGAAGTGTTCATAAGGAAAGATACATCTAGCATTCCATCCTTTCAATTTGCATGCCTAGAATGGAGGGAAAAGTTAGTGATGTTTGAAAAATAATCAATGACTCTTTATTTTTCAATTTGATGTGAATGAGAACGACTTAGTTCATGATTTTGTTCTTTTATTAGGAATCTGTAGTAGAAAGTTGTGGAATATGGTGCAGCAATCTTGTGTGCCATATTTAGAAGCATTTAATGATGAATTGTAAGCATATATAAAAGAATTTAAAAAGACAATTGGATGGAAATGAAAGAGAATATTTGGGTGCCTCTCTTAGTGACTCTTTTGGTGCATCTTTTGATAAGGGTATTAACTTGTATGAAATACAACATTTGATTATTTTAAGAAGTAAAAATCAATAGTAGAAGGGTTGGAGAAGGAACTTGCAAGTAGCTATAGAAGATTGCCTTAAAAAAGTAGGAAATCAGCATACCAGGAGGAGAAGGATAGAAGAAGAGAAAGAGGAATTTGCAAGTGTTTTGTAGATGTTCAAGGCCGCTATGAAAGTTGTATAATGATGAGAAAAATAATATTTAAAAAGATAAAGTGAAGGAGAAGAGATTGTGAAGGAATGAGGATTTGAAGACTTGCAAGCATAAGGTGTCTAGAAAACTTTGTAAAAAAATTTAATTTTGTTTCTTGTTGGAATCCTCACTGTGTATTTTTTCTTGAAATTTGTTTTTCTATGAATATGCATATGAAACTTTTAATAAAAATATGTTTCAAAAAATTTTGCAATATATGTGTTGATGTGGGTTGGATGATATGTAAAGGCTACAAGATTGGGTAGTTTGATAAGACCCATCAATCTTGTTTGCAACACAATGATATAAGTACCTATGCAAGAAGAAACCCTAGAGGCTAGCTAGGAAGACAGTGTGTATGTATTGTAAATATGAATAAGATTACGATGATGAAGATAAAATATGTGCCAATATGAGGGGATATAAGGAAATGAAAGAAAATCCTTGGCTATAGAGGAATAATTGCAAAGATTTAGTAATAGAGGAATATGAAATATATTATAAAGTAAGAGCCATGTGGTGTGTAGAATGTAAAAAATAAAGTGCACAAAGATGGGGGACCAAAAAGTAGTTACAACAAATTTTTGGTACATCAAAGGAAAAATGTGAGAGCATTATAATGTGCTCACATTTTTTTATAAAAATAAAATGTTGAGCCCATTTGTCTCCAATGCCAAATGTACTAGAGGAATAACACACATGATTTCAAGATATTGGAGTGAATTCAACCCAACACCATGCTGTCACAATATTCATGAGCTCGAGGAGGTGATTTTTTATATTTTAAGTAGTTTAAATTAAAATCAAATTTATTTTCAATTATTTAAGATTTTTTAAGAAATTTAGGAATTAAAACTATTTAAACAACCCCTAACCCCAATTCACCAAATCATGTGCATTAGGGAAACCTTACTGAAGATTAGGAACAACCTAACTCTCTTCAAAATCCATCCACTCCTCACAGCATGCAAGAAATTATTTTAGGGAAAATTCAAAGAAATAAAAAAACCTCAAAAAATTAGTTAAAACATTAAAAAATCCTCATACGGAGTTCGCATTGAAGTATCCTTGCCACATCCTTGGAGTCCCTTATTTCTTACATAGATTTTGTTAGTGACCCTAAATAAACATATGGTCAAATCATATGGAGAATGCCTAATAATTTTATTCTACAAAATTATCATATAAGCAAGTGAAAAAGAAGGAAATTTTGAAATTTTTATTTGTGTGCACTATTTTTTATCCAAAAATTAATGAATGCATGCACAAAAGTTGCAAATGGTTCCCTAATCATTGGTGCCAACACCAAGGAATAATGAATAATTATTGGGATAGGTGGTAGATGATTTTTACCATTCCCCATACAACAGTAATGATGTACCACAATGTTTTCTAAGGAAACTATAATTTTTGTTCAACCTTAATTAGATTCTAAATTACATTGATATTTGTGATTTCTAGGGTAGAGGCACAATATTTGCATAGGATAGGGAGGGGCCATGTCATGCCTAAAACTAGCCACTGAGACCCCTAGCCAAGCTAGACATTCAACATGTGGCAATCCCTTCTATTATGAAGGATAATCCTATTGGTTCTCTCACACAAATATTAATACAAAATAGTAGGCCTCTTTCATAGGTTGATGGGGGTGAGACTTGTAAGCATCAATGATCACTACATATTTTTTATGGTTGTGAATCTATCTATGATTATGGGTCTAAGGATGCTCAAGACACATACATTGTATAAGATGCTCCATGGGTTCAAGAGTATGTGACATAGGATAAAGAGTAGGATACATCCATGTTAGATAATATGGCTTTGACAAATGAGTTGCTCAATAACACCTTCAACATTGATCAACAAAATAAATTTTAATAAGGTTATATATTTCCTTTTAAAATCTAATATTAACTATATTAACCTATTATGAATCATAATTAAATGTAATGTAAATTAGGGTCAATGTATTCATTCTACATATATTGGCCCTTCAACTCCTAATTATGTAGTCATGTTGAGTTCACATATATATATTGTAACAAAATAGTAAATATACTACATGTAATTATTTTTTGCCATATATCAATGTTAATCTTAAAAATCACATAAATAGGATGTATTTGGACCTTCAACATCAAGACCCAGTGGTGGTTGTGGTCCTATTTCAACTTTATTGAGGTGAGTTTTACTATTTTTGATCATTATGTGTGTAAATAATGTTAGGTAGATTTTGATTTTATTCAAATAACATTATTTTATTTTTATTTGATGAAATTAATTTAGACTCTTTGTGATATCTATGGCATTATGGAGGCAGGAATTAATACAACAGTTTTTGTCTCCAACGCCTTTGACATAGGTATGAGCCAATAATGTAAATATAATTTTATAGTTCTTGTTATATCCCATATCATTTAGTGTAAATTTAAATGATACGAGATATAGTCCAACTTTATTCTACATTCTTGTCATAGGGGAACATAACTTTGGTTCATTCACCTACCCCTCAAATAGATGAAAAAAATATGGTTTTCAATACATTTAAACTATTCTAAAATGAGGAGTTTTGCAAGAATGCATTCATTATTTACATGGTCAAACAGTTTTGAATTGATAAAATTTGAGAGAGGCTACTATGGAGGGCTCAAAATCCACATGTAGGTCTAGAAAAATATTCTTAGGTCTTACAAACTCTAATAAATACTTTATAAAAATTTGGCAATGTTTTCCTCTCAAGTCTCTCAAGAGACTTTTTTGGCACCTTGGAAGGATTAAGACACCTACAACTATCATATTTAGGACTATTATAACAACCCTTTTACGGTTGTACAATGGTCATATTTGCTTTATTTTCCCTTTTATATGTTCATTATCCCTTCACACATCCTAATACAACTTCCAATCTCTTTTTCATGGAGAACTCATGACTTAAAAGCTCTGAAATGGCATAATACCCATCTAGTATGACTATCACAATAACAAACTCTTGAAAACCTTCTTTCAAATTACTTTATTTGTTCTTACCTTATTATTTGACTCCATTAAAACATATCACTATTTTAATAAATCTAAGTATATGATTTCTATGCATATGCCAAAGTGATATTTATGATCATATGATAGTGATGGTTTCTATAGTTTTTGTTATGCTTTGATTATGATGCCCAAGGGTTTGAAATATATAACTTGGTATGTGATTCTTGTAAACTTAATGGCAAGGTATGTGAATTTTATTATATGTTGCCTCAACAAGATTTCATCTTATATAATTTATTTAGTACAAGAAATACATAAAATAGATTTATTGATAAGTTTTTAGAAAATTCCAAGCAAGTACAATTGCAATGTGTATATCCAAATTACATAATATTTTTCAACATATTGTATCAACTATATAAAGCCAAATTCCACAACATAGGCCAATATCATCCTTTATAATGAAAAAATAGAATCTTTGGAATAGCGTATGGACACCCATCAAAGCATAAAGGATAGATAAATTTTGTCAAATGTCGTTACAAATTCCCTAGTAAATGTTCTTGCAAAATGTGGAAGCAAATATAAGGAATCTAAATTGTTTAAAATAATGCCTCAAAGGCATTTTCTAAAGGAATGCAATTATTATAAAATATAAATAAAATAAATTTATTGATTTTTTTTAGAAACTTTCAAGATAATACAATTAGTAGGTGTAAATTCAAACTGGATAACCTTTGATAGCATCCTCCTTTCCCATACCAATATGTGAACTGTAGAATAAGGTACACCGACTTAGGTTTGATAATAGCTAACCAAACACATTGGAAATGATGATGTCATGAACCAATAGAGGACTGAAGGATCCAATGACGATTAAATTAATCTACCATAGGAAGATGAGGTGAAATATACACATATTCTTTATAAGGATTGTAGTTGTGAAAGGGTGTATCTAGATAACATTTTTAATCCTTCCACCATGGCTTAAAATATCTCATACTTTATGAAGCATTTGTGAAGGGATAGAATCAACAATAGATTAAAAATTCTCCTTGTCTTGGTTAAAAAGCTTGAATTTCATTTTAAACTTCATCAAAGAGATAGTATTCTTGGTAGCTTGATGAATAAAATTTAACACTTTGATGCCTTCTTTTAAAAAATTTCAAGGAATGAATACATGGCATCTTGGATAGAGGATGATCTTGAGACAAAATAATTAGAGACCACAACTATTTTGTTGGTTAATAGAGAGGCTAGTACAAAAGACACTTTTTCTCATAAAATCTAAGGTTTAGCAACCTCCCAAGATTTCCAAATTCTTCAATAACTAAAGTTACTTGAATTTGAATGATCTCTCTCATGGTGAGAAGAGTGCCAAATTCAATCCCTTTCTAGGTTGTTCTATTAGAAAGCACACCAAACCTAATGCAATTCCTAATGAGGATTTTCTAGGCTTCATTTCCTTATAAGGATTTGATAATCTAGATGGCACACAAGGTGATTTCTTGTTGAAATATTGAAACAAAGCTTAACCCCCAATAATCTTGAGGGAGGAAATGAAATTCTCGAGATACCTAGTGAAAACTATGGTGACCCTCATTTTAGGCCTACAGAAAACCTTAGAGAAGATTTTCAATTTTTAAATAAGAATATTTTGAGGGCACCCATTAGAAAGAATAATTAAAATGGGTTCCAACCAAGATCTTAGAACAAATTTGGAACTTACTAGCCAAGGAAAGAGGCTTGGTAATCCAATAGTTGAAATTTCTATCAATCCTTGCAATAAAACCTACAAAGAGTAGAAAGAAAATATTGAAAAGAAAAGGGAATGACAAGGAAAGAAAACCTCCCCATACTCAATCAGTTTCAAACAAAAATTATCTAACTAGACTAGATTGGGAAGAAAATATTACCTATATAATTGGGTCTTCTTCTACTAAAATCTCAAGCCAAAATCAAGACAAAAAAATATCCAAACAATGAAGAGATTGCTTGATATTATTCTCATCGTGAAAAAGAGTAAGAAGAGAATCATTGATAAATTGACCATTGAACAACTAGTTGGGAGAGTTGGGAATGTAAAATCCCCTTGACTAGGGAGTGAGGAACTATATTGGCTAAAAGATATCCAAAACCTTTAGTAGTGCAAATACATAGAGAGTCAAAGAAAGAGGAAAACCTTGAAAATAGAATGGAAGAGCCTAAAAGGTTGAGATTGCTTGTCATTAATAATAATGCATGTTGAGGCATCAAGAAATATCATAATCATAGACTAGATGAACTGAAGGCCAAATCCAAGAGCATAGAGCATTAGAAGGATAAATAGACATTCAATACAGTCATAGGCTTTGGAAAATACAATATTAATAAAAAATACAGTACACTATTGAGGGTGAATCAATTGAGGAAGCAAGGCCTAAGATTAAGATATAAAGCCTAGCAACTAATTTTAGAAAAAAACATTCAATAAAGCGATAGGCCTCTAATTATAAATTTCTTCCAAATATCTAACTTTAGGTATGAATGTAATGTTTCCTTGTTAATTAAATTTCCTAAAATATTTAAATTAAATGCTTCAAGATAAATCTTGTGAAGGTCTTTTTCCACAATATCCAAATTTTTTTTATAAAATTCATAAGGAGTCTATCTAGACTAGGGGGCCTTGTTGTTGGACATAAAAAAAAAATAGTCTACCTTAGATCATCTTAGGTGAGAAGAATATGCTATGATTTGGAGATCAAGTAAGTAACCACCTTAAGGAATTTTTGTAATGTAGCTAATCAAGCTAGAGTATACTTTTGAGTAGAAAAGACGTGTTCATAGTCATGAAAGAATTCTTATAAAATAATAAGAAGCTTCTTGATAACTTGTTACCCTTCCTTGATTTTCTTAATGGGTTGATAATTATGACAAACATATAAGGCCTAAAAAAATTCTTAAGTGACCTTTCTCCTATCTTGATCTAGTTTAGTTGAGGTTGACTTGAGCTCTCCTTATTGTTTGAGCATCCACAACTTGTTTCTAGTGGTGAAGTTGAGTCACTTAAAGATAAGTGGCTATAAAATGGTTACACTTCCAAAGTGGTAGTGGCTTGGTAGAGCTCCGATGTGCCAGCCTCGTAGGAGTGGAAATTAAAGTGCACCAACCAATGCCCATAAATGCCAAGGAAATAGGAAGTATAGGTTATGGAATCATTCTAATATGCTAACCAACTAGTCCCATGCATGGGATGTGGTTCCAAATACTAAACATGTTGAATGTGTGCTGACGCGGATTTGTGATTGAGTGTTAACATGTTGAGAAAAAATTGATTCCTCAAATCTTTGGGCTTGGTAACTTTCCACTCAATAAAAAATAAAATTGGAAAGTGGTTAGAAAGGACAATGTCCATCAAGGGATCCCCTACTAAGAAATAACAATTGGTAAAAGAAAAAATATTAAACTAATAACATGGCATGATGTAGGTTTCAAGTACTCTATCAGCCTAACTCTAAGATTACTCCAATTGTACCACATCATATGATCTTGGTGGTGACCAAGATTGGGATAAAAAATCCCTAATTTATTACACATGAAATACCCTAGACCTCTCTTTTATGAGTTTTCCAACACAAGCAAATCCCCACATTTATCATACGTCATCTCTATCATATTAAAGTCCCCACACATAATCCACGTGGTAGTAGGCATTGACATGGCAGTCCATATCCAAAGGATAGGTCTCTCAACAACATCATTCAAAGCATAAAAATTAATACCTCCAAATGAATGATTATTAATGTTGAAAATAGCCCATATTGCTAGGATGGTTGGGTCACATCATTGGTTAACTAAGTTTTTATGCCATCTGGGGGAGATAAAGGTGACAATGCTACCCTAACCTACTCCATGGTTGTTACACAAATTTGACTAGAAGGGAAATTAACACCACAAGCTAAAGAAAGAAAGAGCGTAAAAAAAGCCTCTTTTATACAAAGAATATCTAGACCTAGAAATTGGAGCCAATAATCACAAATAAAGTAATTCCTTGGGAGGTTGTTTAAAACTTGAACATTCCATGATGTACAATTCATAAATAAGTATCAAGAGTAATTTCCCCATTATCCATCTCATCAAGAGAAAAGTAATTACTTTGAAGAATAGCCCCACTTGAATCAAAATTTCCTATATAAAATTTAACTTGGATTAGCTACCATTTCCTTGAACGAAAATCTCCCTCTTCCAAAACCCCTAGTGGTCTATGAGATCTTTGTTGCACAACTAGAGGAGAGGAAGCATGTCAAGTAGAAGTGTTTTTTTTTTAGACAATGAAGATGCTCCTAGCAAATCACAAACATATTTCTGCTCACCAAAGGTCTCGCCATGGTGGGGAAGAATATATTTCTCTAGTTTAGAAGGTTATGAAACTATCTTATTACCCTAAGCCACAAAACTAGAAGAAAGCTTGGGGTGAGAACTACTATGTCCAAATCTCTTGGCTTTATGACTGACAACTATAGAGAAACCTTTGTCTTTTTTGTAGGAGGTGTCAACCCAGAAATAGGCTTCATCAAAGGTTTTTGGATGAGGAGAAACCAAAGTAAATTCTCAAATATTATTTTTAGAGGATTGACACCAATAGAAAATTATTTGGTATAAGTTCAAATTTAGTACCATTGAGCATATCTCATTTGACCAATCTGAATATCAATAGTTTCTTTAAGGTCCTTAGATAAATCCACCTCAACACAGACTTGCTATTGAGGATGAGTCAAATAGAATCATTTAGTTTCAACACAAACCACAGTGCCTAAAGAAGAGGCAAACTAACTAAAGAAGTTCCAACATGGCAAAGGTAAACTAGGGAATTCAACCCAAATTGCAACCTAAAGGGAATTTTCATTAGAGACAACAAAGTCTCAAATTAAGATTTGAGCACCAAAAATGAGGATTGCAACCAAGAATAGCCTTAGCATGGTTGAATTCAACAAAATGAAAGAGAGCAAAAACCTTGTAATTTTTTGCATATTGTCTAGGTAGATCCCATTTAGGAGCCAAACCCTAGTGACCCAATCCTTGAGCATGATGTCAATGGAAACCCTACCTGCAAAATACCCTATCAAAGTAAAATTTTCTAACTAGTGGCATGCTTATCAAATTCAAAAAACTAGAAGAACAAAATTTGGAGGTGTTTCAAGGCACATACCTCATGAAACAGCTTGGGAACAAACACTCAAAATTACTTGAGCAAGGGTGTCATTGTTTATTATCAATGAACCTTCAACTCTAGTAACAATAACTATGAAGAAATAAAAGTTGGGCTTACTTAAAAGGTATAAAAATTACTTGTAAACATGATAACTAAGAAAGTACTACAATAGATACAAGAAAAAATACTAAATACCTACTTTCAAAAACAATGTGACATAGACACAAGAAAAAATACCAAACACCTACTTTCAAAAATAATACGACATAAACACAAGAAAAACTTAAAAACCCTAATAAATTATTATATTATTATTTTTAAATTAATTAGCCGATAGGCTACATATAGTGTGAGATTTGAGGTTGAAACAAGTCTCCTACAAACCACTATTTAGTTGTCAAAAAAACAAGTTTAAGTTATCGTTTAATGGTAAACTAGCTATCGTTTAATGGTAAA
>VDFB02111870.1:0-24610 GCA_007258455.2 Sequoia sempervirens
AAGATTCCATACCGAGTCACCATTGTACACCTAAAGTTTTGGCATGCAGCAAGACATTTAAGGACTCGTATATCATATCTTTGCTCCTTTCTGCACTTTAAATATTTCAGATGCTTTTAAGGATCTTTTTTTCCTCACAATAGGTACTCTTTTCTGCACCAGTTAAAGCTTCAGTAAGGATCAATCCCTCCCCTAATCTTGATATGAATTGTTGGTTCTCATCCAGATTTGTAGATTTGTAGGGTCTCCTAGAACACTTGTCAGATGAGTACGATCTGAGAATTTGAATCAGTCAACCTTTTGGCACTCCAGGTCTTGTGATATCTCTTTCAAATTCTTCTACTTAATTTATAGGAGCGGGAGGCTTTATGAACAACTTCAGAAGATATTCTAATATTGCATGTAACATGAACTTTTTCTTTGGATCCCTGAGGCCAAGGGGAAGCTGCACCCTGACTTTATCTAGATTTGGGATTGAGTGTTATAACTCCTGCAGAATACTGGTCATTTGCGTGATGGTTCTAAAGCCTTTTTAACAATCCATTTTGTGAATGTTCTGTAATAATGACAGCCCCTGACCATATTTCTTTGATGCCTTCTGTCAAGCAATCCTCACGCCTTTCCTGAGACCACATTTCTTGAGGCATTCTATCAAACAGTTCGCATGCCCTGTCTATGCCTCCGCATTTTGCATACATGTTTGCCAGGGAACTTGCAACTACAACATCTGAAAAAGTTCTTCTATCCTTTATGCTTTGATGGATGTCCATTCCCTCTCCAGAGCTTCCATTTCAGCACAAGATGCTGGCAAAGGTTATTTAATTTGGCTTACACTTGTTAATTGCACTTGCTTGAGTGTTTCTAAAACCTATTCAATAAACGCATTTTATGCCTAATAATTGCATTTCATGAAATCCATTCTTGAGTCATTCTGTCAAGCAATTCATGTGCCTTGTCTGTGTTTCTGCATTTCCATTTCGTTCATCAAGGCTGTATTAACTGCATGAACTTGGTTGTTTTCTTGTTGCTATCAGAAATTAGAATGGACACTCTGATTCCTTTGCTTGCCCTCTCATGCATCATTTTATTCAGCAAAAGATCCAAATGTATCCTTATATTCCTATTTAGGGATGGGAAGCTTTATAAACGGAAAATAAACTTATCACTGGCAAATAAAGCTCTCTGAGAATGAAAGGAATCTCTTTTTTAATGATGTTAAGAGGAGCTACATCAGGGCTTCATTGGTGAAATGAACCAATACCTTTTAGCACCAAAACTTTCTGTTATGTTGAGCATGTCCTTCAGGTTGTGAACAATACTATTATTCTTCCAAGATATTCTTTTTGAAAGTACTCACATGGGGTAATGATTCTGCCTAGATCAGATTACAGTTGAATCC
This sequence comes from Sequoia sempervirens, assembly GCA_007258455.2. NCBI lineage: Eukaryota > Viridiplantae > Streptophyta > Pinopsida > Cupressales > Cupressaceae > Sequoia > Sequoia sempervirens. Next base: position 1,400 of record VDFB02111870.1, read on the forward strand.
AGTCATAAATGACCTGATATTGGTGATAAATGATTGACCTCTGTATGGTAATCATTTTATTTGTGTGAATTATATAACACCTATGGTTTGCAAAGTGTCAGCATTAGTTTTGTAGTGCTCATTGGAATAGATCTCTATGCAAAAGAAATAATATAGTAAGCAAATACAAGTGACTAAACTGTTCCATTTGACATCAGTAGCAGAACACTTGTACAAGGTTAGTTAAAGTGAAAAAGAGTTCATTTTTTATGTCCACAAATAAGAGGTGAATGGGACTGTTGTAAAAGTACTGATATACTAGAATGGATAAGATAGAGCTAAAATGAGAAAAGAGATAAATTGGTAAGCATGTTGTAGGCATATGATCTTGAGATACAACCAATGAACACATTCAAAGAATAGAAATTGATAAAAAAAATAGTATATTTGAAGTCATTCCTCATTTGGTAGGCCAAGAGGATACTATACAAGATAACACTAGATGATTAGTATAGAGATATAGTGTCTAGTAAGTTGAAACAAAGGTCTTCTAACCATATGAATCCAAATTGAATGAGATATTTTATGGATGAATCAAATTTCTAGAACATATCCCCAATTTTGGAATGCCTTACAATTTGGTATGTGATAACAGATCTTATTTTTCATCTTTAGAACATATCTTCCATTCCAAACCTTGATCTGTTTATTTTTATTTTGACTGTGAAAGAAAATAAATGTTTATATTTGGAATGCATATAAATCTAAATATAATTATTAATAATCATGTTGACTATTTATCATAGCTGTTGGGCTGACGTACTCTATTACTTAATCACCTAAAGATTTTGTTAATTTTTAAAATTGAAGTATAGAGAAATAGACATAGAAGTCCAACTATTCTTGCATGGCTGAGGCTATCCCACTACCATTTTTTCTCTCTCATCTCAAACCTTAACAGTAACAGAGGTGAGGAGAACAAGTCACTGCATACTAACAATTAGAATGACAACTCATACCTGCAGCTGGGCTCTTAACAATACCAAAGATACAAACACACATTATAAAATCTCGGTCCTCATACCTGTGACACTTGTACTCAGTCCTGCTTGAGCCCTTGAACTCCTGGCCACGGAACTAAGCATTCTTTAGACAATGTTAAGCCAATTGTACTGTTTGGCTATTGACATTTTAATCTCAACAAATCATCTAAATGCAATGTTCCAAGTGAATGTCACACATTGGCCATAGACTTCTACCAGATTTAGTTCAACCATTGTTCAAAAGAAAACACATTTTTACTTCTCATTCAACATTTTTAATTAACTGGGTTGCAAGTTAATACTCTTTGTAACTTTCTTTACACTTTATGGGTTGAATAAGATGTGAACATTCAATTTTATCTCATTATAATGACAATAGGTACACAACTGTTAGTGCAACCTTCTTTTCTATTAATTTCATATCGTTTACCCAACAAAAGAAATACTAACATAACACAAACACTAAAATTGGATCCAGGGTTTGATGTTTGCAAGGTTAACGTCATCCAGGGTTTGATGTATTAACTAAACTTTAGTTAATTTTCTCTTTGGATTGAGGAGGATTCAAGGTTTCATATGTTTTTTTTTTGGAGAACGGGGTTTGGAGTCTGCTGTGATGATAATATGCATGATAACTAAAATTACGTGAAAGATAAATTATTGATGATTTCTATACTACAAACATAGGATCAATAATGTTCAACAAATTATACAAAACTATCAGCGTATTCCTTGTAGCTCTCCCCGGTTGCAAGTGCTAGTTTATTATTAGTCGATAGGCTATATATTGTAGGAGCTTTGTGCCAACCTGTCTCACGTCGGAAAACTACGAAAATTTTCCACAAAACTAGTAATGGTTTCAGTGAAATGCAAAGTTGAATCCGTCTGACAAGGTGAGCTTTAATTTTTTTAGGTGACTTATAATCTCCATCAAATCTGCATTTACTCCACCACCTACAATCAGATTTCTCCATCGTCTACAATTTGATTTGAACATATCTCCACTCAATCTAGTTTAGTTTTCAACCAATAGAGATGTTCACATTACACCTAGAAATGTTATTTTAATCACATTTATTGTTTTTTTTATTAGATAGTTTATGAGATTTATTAATGTGAATAGACTTTATAATTTGTCTTAATTGCTTGTTGTAAAGTTTTGTATGAGAATTGTTCTATATTAATAAGGTTTGAGAATATACAATCTCTTATTTGGAGAGAAATTTTTTTGGTTGGACCTTTGTGTTGTTGGCAACTTCATAAGTGAGCTTGTTTAATCTCCTTGTACTTGGTATCATAAGATTAACATTGATGATGACTTCAACCATATTTTTTATCCTATCCTCTATTTTAAGCATGCTTGTGGAAGCATTCATGAGGCCGATAAATACCTTACAGAGAACTTCTAGATGACATGTCAACAATCAGTCTTAATAAGTTTTATCGCTATCCATTGTTAACACATTGACTAACAGCTGTAAGCATTCCTTTCATGACCAATACACCCCACACATTATTTATTGGTTCTGCCTCTAGATGCTTGCACAGTCTTTGTTTTTTTCATTGGAGGGCTTCACCAATAGGAAGGACCACCATGTAGTTGTTCGTTGATGGATAATCCATAGGGAAGTCTATCTCCAAACCATAACAATCAATTTTTAATGGTTTCCCATGGTTTTCAAAATATGTTTGGGGATTCCATTGATTTTGACATGAACAAGAGAATTTGTAAGGGAATGGAAACCAAGGCCATTCAAGCAAATTTTCCAAATGGTGAACTAGAAGCAATGCAAGTTTGCAACATCTCTTTGGGATAGAATTGAAAAATACGTTTGTGGTCAATGGGTTCTTGATGTGTTGGTCAAATTGAATGGTTTTGAATGAGTCCACCTTCTGATTAATATTTTGTTTCAACTTCGAGCAATAGTTAGCTATCCCCTAAATCCACAAAAAAATCCCTAATTTAACTCCCACGGAGACTGCAATGTAACAAAAATTCAAAACAGAGTAATCTAACTCCTAAGAAGACTACTAAGAACTAACACATCAATTCCTAAATTACCTCCTAAAAAAACTACTAAGCAGATCCACAGTACATCAACAACAGTTAAGAAATAGTTGCATCACCCTTTAATTTTCTATTTTGATGTAGATAGTGCAAAAACGATAAATATTTGTTAAAAACTAAGATTGATTCATCCAATCACATATTCCCATCAAGTGGATTGATTGAGGTCACTTAGAGATGCTTTGCAATTAGCTTTGGTAGACACTAAATAGCAAATGATAGAGAATAAGAGGAAAACTTTTTGTTACCAGAGAGAATAATCCTTTGAAGCAAAGGATGTTCCAATATAACTTTTTTGATCGATAATTCATGGTAGGATACTACTTGATTACTGCGATGCTCAGCTCACTCTAAGCCTCAAATTTGTGATGATTCCAAATTCAATGATAGAATATCAGTGCCTCAATTGAGGATAGAATAAACCTTTTTTGTGGAAATTTATGATATATGATTGAATAAAATTGAATGGTTCTTATGTAGAATATTGAATAGCATGCTCTGGACTATTGTTTGGTTTGCAGATGCTAATATGAGCAGTGAGGTTGTTAGTTGCATCACGGGCAATGTAGCACATGCACAAAAAAACAAAAGTTACAAAGTAGAGTGACAAGGCACATTTGCATGAAAATGAGGATGGTTCCATGGTGGTCATATAACTGCATTAGAAAAAAATCCAATCTCATCATTGTCTTTCTGAGATAGAAAATTTTTATGGGCCCTCTTCATAAAACTTGTAAAATTTCAAATTCAAAAGTTTCACATTAGGCCAAAAGAGTATGTGATTTAGGATATTGAAAATGAGATTTTTTTTTATAGTATACAACATGATGAAACCATGAATGAAATAAAATTCTTGTGGAAAGTTCCCCATTAATTTTATTTCCAATGAGCATGTTTATAATCATCTAGGCAATTTATTCAAAAGCCCTGTATTGAATTGCATTTTTTTGGTGGTTTTTTGACTATATATTTTGATTTCTCATTCATTTAAAGAAATATTAACCCTAACCCTGACCTAATTTTTTTCCCCTTTTTTGAAAACAGTAACCCTAACCCTAACACGATTTTCCTGGTTAAATTGCAATTTTTTGAAAAAATCTTTATGTTTTGCTTTGCCAGAAAAATATCAGTGACTAGAAGGAGGTGGAAATTTCGGATGTGCTAGAAAATAGTTTAAAGTTTTCATTTAATGAACATTAGCAATAAATCTTATGTTCACTTAATGAACAATATAAGCAGATTTATCTATTGTATTTTCATGTACCCATCAGTGTAAGGTCCTTCATACTTAGATGTAGTTATATATGTGCTTGATGAGTATGTTATTCTCTGTTTCTTGAACTTCCTACCATAGTTTCCCTTCCATGTTGTTATTTCACAATTATTGATATCATTAACTTTATGTCATGCTTATTTCAAAAAGTTTGTATTGAAACACAAGGAGAGCATCTACTTTGTTACTTCAACAACATACAAAGTTTGACAAGTAACATATTACACCTATTTTTCTTTTATGTTTGTAGTTGAACAATTTCTAAATCATATAATTTGAATGGTTGCAAAAAAACATCCTTTCAAATTTCCTTAGAATTGATCATTCCTATTCTTTTATAGAAGATCATAAATCTATGGCAGCTACTTTATATGATTGGATTAATCACTAGCCTAGCTCACTGATTAACTATTTATTCATTGATTTCATGTTATTAAAAATTTTGATTTTTTTATTTAATCATTGATATTGTGTTTAATTTTCCTATTTTGCAGAACCCATGCATTCAAAAACAACAACGTCTACAAATATATTTCAAGAACATATAGAATTTGACAAGTAACATATTACACCTATTTTGTTTTTATATTTCTAGTGTGTTTTTTTATTGTGCATAAAATGTCAAAAAAAAATGAACCAAAAAAATCATTTTATGCTCTAATAGATGTAGAAAGTTATGAATCAATGAATACAAATGAAGAATGAACAATAGATGAAGTATTGAAAGACAATAATCTTTTTAGAGTAAGTCCATTTGTATACAACATAGGGGATTTCCTTTTTGACTCTTTGCAATATTTGTTACCTATGAAGTTCACTTCAATAGAATTGTGAAATGGTATGATTGATTACTTTCTTAATTGCCTAGAAAAAAAGGATGATGACGCTTTATTTTCATAAAGACATGAGCTAGATCCTGAAACATTGAATGTGTTGCATCAAATTACTGATGCTAATACATACTTACAGCGTATGCACTTATCTGTAGTTAAGAAACCAAATAGTAAAGAATATGGCATTTGGGGTGACCAATTTTGTATTAAATGGCTATCAAAGTGGTTAGGTATCCAAATATGTATTTGGTCGTCAACTAGAAAAGTAAATTACTTGAATTTCAAAGAAAATCCAGAAATTACTACATATTCTATTTTGTTCCATGATGAAAATGATTTGAATGGACATTTTGAACTACTTGTTTCGAAAAAAAGAGTCATTGCAAGAATGCGTTAACCAATGTAAACACTCAAAAACAATTATGAGAAAACAAATTATGGGGAATAAGTCAACAGATTTAATGTCAAACTTCAGTAGATATGCATCACCAACAACAAATTTTGCATTTGATAATATAATAGATGTAGAGAAAAAATAGACAACGAGATATCTCAATTGACAAAGTATTAGAAGACAATAACCTATTTAGAATAAGGCCCTTTGTATACAACGTAGGTGATTGTCTTTTCGACTCATTACAACTACTGTTACATATGCAATACACATCTGTTGAACTAAGGAATGGAATAGTTGATCATTTTCAAAATTGTTTGGCAATTGATGATCGTGAAGCTTTGTTCTCACTTCAAAATGAGCTAGACTCGCATACACTATCCAAAATGCATGGTGTTCATGATGTTAGTACATATTTGCGACGCATGCGACTATCTGTAGTTCCAAAGCCAAATTGTAATGAGTATGGTCTCTGGGGAGACTTGTTTTGTATTAAGTGGCTATGCAAGTGGTTAGCTATTGAGATATGTATTTGGTCTTTAACAAGAAAAAAAAAGTAATTGCATTTCAACAAAAAATCACAAAGTACAACATACACTATTCTGTTCCATGATCAGGATCATAAAAATAGACATTTCGAACCGCTTGTGAGGAAAATAAATAACATACTTGAAGAACTGGCTCACCAATCTAAATAAATTGGAAGAAATATTTTTTTCCTACAAAGAATTCCACAAAAAAAAACACTAGATAGAATGTCTAGATTATGCAAAAACGCAATATCGATATCAGATTGTGGTGACAGTCTTTTCAATACTATTGCAAGTTTGACTAAAAATGAATATGGCAGCCCATGTCTTAGATGCTACATGGCTCAATCATTTTGTAATGCAATGCTAAATGGAGAGACCATAGCAAATGAATGCCTTGAGACATGCTTAAAATTTGAGTTGAAAAATATTTGTGGTGTAACAAATTGGGAAACATTTATTGCAAAAGTTGGAGATCCATTTGAACAAAGTGAAATTGAAGGTTCTGGTTTTTGTTTTGAATGGCTATCCTACATTTTAAAAATAAAAATTCAAGTTTCCTCAGAAAATGATGCCATGCCAAGCAAAGTATATTGCAAATGTGTACAACCAACAAAAGTATACAATGTCATATGTTACAAAGTCAATGACATGCATACACATTATAAGCTAGGTGAAGTGGAGGTAATAATGATAAATGACATTCATATTGCACAACCAGAAAAAAAAACAATAATGAAAAACAAAGAAAGGCTTAATATGCACAAATTGAAAGAATCCATTCGAAACAGTAAACAAGTAGAAACTTGCAACTCTACACATCTTACAAAGAGGTTCATCATTGCTCTCCATAAGTCACTCCATAAACTAAAACAAGAAATACGCAAAAAACCTAAAGAAAAGATTAATATGCACAAATTGAAAAAATCCATCAAAAACAGTAAACAAGTAAAAACATGCAACTATACACATTTGAGGAAGGAATTTTGCACAACTTTCCATAATTCACTTCGTAAACTAAAACAAGAGATACAAAAAAAACCTAAAATCCAAAACATAGAAAAAAGAGGGAAAGAAAGAACACCCATCCAATCTTACATGGAGATAAACATGTGTGTGCAATTTGTGGCCTATTGCATTTCAAAAAAAATATTATAAATCTAGGCCAACAAACAATGGAAACATATAGGCTAGTTTTATTACGCACACAAGGATTTTTTGGAAACAAAATATGCAACTTTTGTAACCACCAATTGAGGCAAAACAAAAAACCAATATATGCAACACCAGAACATATTAAAATAAATAAGCCACTACAATACACTGCTACACTTTCAGAACTCGAAGAAAGGCTAGTGTCCCTTCGACTTGCCTTTGCACAAATTTGGCAACTAGGATACAAAAGACCTCAAATTGGACTAAGTGGAATGATTATCAATGTCCCAACAAACATGAACATTATACAGACAGTGTTGCCACGTTCCACCAATGAAACAAATATAATTGCTATTGCATTAAAGAGACATTTGCAATATACAAATGCATACCAAAAAGGAAGAGTTTGACCAAATGTTATTATGAATTCTCTAAAGGAATTATGTAAAACAATGTTGTACAAAACACAAAATGTTAAATTGAACAAAAATTGGCATGAACATTTGTACCATTTAGAAGAGGATACTACATGCACTGACTCTTCATCAAATGATAGTGGCAAAGATAGTGACACAAATAATCCAATGGAAATGGAAACGGATACCTTGATCCATGGCTTTACTAAGTCAAGAACTTTACATTCAATACAAGACAAAGTCATTGAAATTGCACCTGCTAAAGGAAAAAAACCTCTTGGAAAATTCAAAGACAAATATGCAGAAGAAATGAATTTTCCATCTCTATTTTTCGGGGAACCACATGATGAACGAATTGAAACAAAAAAATCATACCAAAAAATTGCACAATGGGAATTGCAAAATTCAAATCAAACATTTGCTTACCATACAACCAAATTATTCTTCAAAAACATTAAAATACTAATTGCCCAAGTTTTTTCTACACTATGGATAAGAATTCACAAAGGAAAATTAAAAGGTAGAACCCTACTAGAAAAAGATGTGAAGCACAAACCAAACCTTGAAAAGTTATTGCAATTAGATATTGGATATGTAGATTAAAAAAAAATAAGAAATTCACCAGACTATTTACAACACCTGAAAAGAAATCTTTTCGCAATGATACGACAATTGGGTCCACCTACTTTTTCCCTAACTTTCACTAGTGCAGAAAAAAACTGGGAGCCATTAAAGGAAACACTGAAAGAATTATACATCTCACAAAAAAAAAAAACAAGAGAAAGCCAGGAAGAATTGCTTAATGAAGTTGACATTAACTATTTGATTAAAAAGGATCCAACCACTTGTACTCGCTATTATAAACATAGGATTAATGCAATGAAACAATTAATATGCTTAGATGACACATTTTTCGGAAAGGTATTGGATTACTTTTCAGTTAGAAAATTCCAAAATCGAGGAAATGAACATGACCATTTCATTATATGGGTTAAAGATGCACCTATATATGGAAAATATACTAATACTAGTATTGAACATTTTGTAGACAAATACATAACTTGCAATACTGAATCTTTAAATGAACAAATGGCTAAAATACACATACATCACCATACTAAACAATGTGGCAAGACCAAAAAAGAAAATGTCACTTTGGTTTTCCACAACCATCGATGAAAACAACAAGAATTCTTGAACCATGCATTGACGAAAAAAGAAACATGTGTTTGGCTGAAAAACTTAAATCCACTTTAGAATGTTCAAGTTATGATTCTTCTACATCTTTTGAGGATTTCTTACTGAACATAAGCATGGATGAAGAAGAATACATATTATCCATAGAATCTACGTTGCTTAGACCAACAATGTTCTTGAAAAGAAAGCCAACTCACATTTGGAACAATACATTTTGTAAAAAAATTCCTCATCTATGGAAAGCAAACACAGATGCACAATTCATTTTAAATGCATATGTTGTAGCAATGTACTATAGCTCATACATGACAAAATGCAATGCCTCAATAACAAATGCATTTAAAAAAATATGCACAGACCACAAAGAACATAACATTGATGCAATTAAAATGATAACAAAACTTGGCAATGCTTTGCTCAATCTACAACAAATGTCTAGTCAACAAGCTATACACATTTTGCTTTCACTTCCTCTTAACTATAGTTCAAGGAAATGAATATTCATAGACACATCAACTGCTGAAAACTGTACATTTATTTTGAAAAATTCCACACAATTAAAAAATGAGCCAAATGATTCACAAAATGTTTCTTGTAAAAATTTAATTGACCATTACATTGCATGCCCTCAAATATTGGAAAATGTTTGTCTAGTAGAATTTGTCGCAGAATACAAAAGAAGAAAAGGACAATTAAAAAAAATAAAGAGACCACAAATTATTCGATATATAAGATACAATAAACATGTTGACATCGAAAACTATTATAGGGAACAACTTTTACTAGATGTTCCATTTTCCATAAATGAAAACATGTTGAAAAGAGGCTTCACAACATGGGAAGAGGCTTTCATTGCTAAAGAAAAAGTAGTAAAACTTAATCAAGCAAAGTACACGTACCATATAAATGAGCTATGGGGTGATTTGGACAAGGCTATTAATGATGTCAATATTGAAAAAGAGAACTATAAAGAATCAAAAAATGTTCACAACTTCAACAGGGAATATAATGAACAATACAATTTGTAATCGGATCTCGACACATTGAAACTTAAATTCTACAACAAACAAATCAGTAGGCCATTTGAAATTGTTAAGCATCCAAACTTAGCTGAAAACACAGAATACTACAATCTTCAAAGAATGCTAAACAAAGAGCAACAAGCCATAGTAAAGGACATACTACTAAAAAAACAAAATAAATTACTTGAACCATTGCATTTGTTTCTAACAGGAGGTGCTAGAACAGGAAAGACATTCACTGCCAAAGCTATATACCAAGGCCTACTGCGTATATACAATAACTCTATTAATAGTGATCCAGATAAGATAAAAGGCTTGTTACTTGCATACACAGGTAAAATAGCTTACAATATTGGAGGCACAACTTTGCACTATGCACTTTTCATACCATTTAACAAATCCACTACTATTCCATTAAGCTCAGACAAATTAGATATATTGACAAAAGAATATCAACAATTGTGTATTATCCTTATTGATGAAATCTCATTAGTTGAAGCGAGACTCTTGCGTTGCATAGATAAAAGATTTCGTGACATTATGCAAACACCTACTAAATATTTTTGTGGTTTAGACATTATTTTTTGTGGTGATTTATACCAAGAAAAACCTATACATGACTGTCCAGTGTTCCAAACTGTAAATTTAGACACCCAGCTAGTTCCATACAATTTCTAGGAAAATATCAAATGCTATACCTTACAAACAACAATGAGACAAAAAGATGAAATCTTCATCAAAATTCTAAACAGAATACGAACAAGCTCTCAAACAGATAGTGACATAGCATACCTGAATAACAAATGCTTATGTCCTACACCTACTGATCCAATATTTCCATTCCTTTTTTACAAGAGAAAAGATGTTAATGCACACAATCAAAAAATATTATTTTCTCTTCCTGGAGAACTAATAACAATCAATGCAATTGATGAACATGATAATTCTATTAATGTAGAACAATTGTTCAAAAATAATACAAATCTACCATCTGACCATATTATGTTAAAAAAAGACATACTAGTTGAAATTTATGATGGAAACTATGATACATAGGATGGTCTCGTAAATGGATCAGATGGAATATTCAAAACATATACTCATCATGCTGACATTGACATTATATGGATTGAGTTCAATGATCGTCATATAGGAAAAGCTCAAGCCACAAAGCTATCACATTTAAACCAAACATATATTAACAATTGATGGGTACCAATACTCCAAGTTGCTAGACCAATCTTCAAACTAAATGCTCAACCTAAAAATATTATTAGAAAATAGTTCCTCGTACAATTAGCATGTGCTCGAACAATACATAGATCACAAGGACTTACAGTGCATGGCCTTGCATTTCAACCATTAGGAGTACACCAACATGGGTTAACTTACACAGCCCTTTCTCGTACATCAACAATAGAAACATTGTGTTTGTTAAGCCCTCTAACAGTAAAAAAAATTAAAGTACGAAAAGAAATCATAGATGAAATGACACGGTTAGAATCAGTAGCTAAGTGGACTCTACAAAATGACACATATTACAAATCTCAAACATCATGTATTACCATATCTACATTAAACACTTGTCATTTCGAGCCACACGAACAAGACATTGACATGACAAAGACTTAATGTCATCAGACATTATTTGTCTGGAAGAGACATATTTGGAAACAAATTTAAAAAATGATGTATTATCAGAATATAATTGCTCTACAACATACCATATACATGGGATAATGACTTGCACAAAAAAACATATACAACTAGCAAATGCAATTCCACTTACATAAGACAATGTTGAAGCAATATTGAGTACACTAATATTTACTAAACAAAGTCTTTATATTTGTAATATCTATGCTATACCAACAACATCACTTACTAATATCATAAAAATTGTTAACAAAGCAATGACAATTGCTCCCACTGGAAGCCTTATTTACATTACAGGTGATTTTAACATTGACATTTCCAACACCTTAAAAAAAGTAGACATGCTAAAAGAGAACATGGAAATATACAAGTTGTCCTTATTACAGGAAAATACAAATTTTTTGTCAAGGACCATTATTGATCATGTTTGGACAAATAATTATGAAAATACAACAAACATTCAAAGATATGAGTCATACTGGACAGATCATGAAACTCTTCTATTCCATGTTGCCAACATCATCTAGCCATGCTTTGTATTCTAGAAAAGGTAATCACATACAACAATTTTATTTGAAAAAATATTTTACTTTCTATATACATTAACTCTTACTCAAAAAAAGGCACTTAAATTCATTACTTTTACTATTATACACATCATTATTCATATAACGAAAAATTTAGCAAATATTATTTTGCAGGTGACTTGCAATAATGAATAGTGAGAAACACAAAGTATCTACTACAGTACCTACAACATCACAACATGGAACAAATAAAGAGTAAGTTAAATGGAGAACATACATAATTTTTTTCTTTTAACAAAATATCCTTTTGAAAAACCATACTTGACTAACATGTTTTATTTCTCAAAGCCAATTGGACATTGTCAAATTTAACAACACTCCAGCAACAATTGTGCATACAACCAATATGACATCAGATGAAATGTATTTATACTAGCGAAAAAACAATTACAAAACAATTTCCAATTATATAAGGAACATATAAAAAATGTGATAGGAAAAACTCTACTTTAACAATAGACTACTATACAAGTAAAAAAAATGTATTGTACAGCTTTTTCAAAAGCATGCAAATAAGTCAAGAGGACCTTGATGTAGATGATGTAGATGATTCTTTCTCTCTGCCTGAAAAAGAATGCATAACAAAATGGTAAGACATGTCATCTCCTCCAAACTAGTTATACATTAAATAGTATTTTCCACAAATTACATGACTAACAATTTAATTTCTTGCTACATGCGCTTGGAAGACATTGAACTAAATACCACCTCTCCCACAAGAATAAACATTGAAAGCAGCAAAGAAAGGTACTTATTTTTAATAGTCTTCTCCTCTACCTATTTTTATGAATAAGCTATGTATATAGAAGTACATTTTCCATAGATTTCTATATACACCAACATACTTAGACAAAAAACTTTAATTTATGTTCACACAATTAAGAATAGCATACATCTTCAACAACTACATAAGAATACATAACAAAACAATGACAATTGTCAACTCTTCCAAAATAATGAAATGTTAAATAGTAACATCTACAATTTTCATGACTAACAATTTCATTTCATATTACAGTCGGTTGAGAACTATTGAACTAAATAGCACATCGCCAACCACAATGATTACTAAAAACAAGAACCAAAGGTATTAATTTTCAATACTCTTCTTTCATACCATAATTACTAAAAATTCTATGTATATGGTTGTACTTTTTCCAATATTTTTACAAACTACTACATAGTGAAAAATCTCTAATTTACATCCACAATTAAGAATAATTGTCATTTTCTATCCTAGAATGTTCACAACTATAATGCATATTTAGAATACATAATTAACTACACAATGTATTTTTGACAGTCTAATTTCAACAAACCAAAAACCTAGTACAATATTGGAAATTTCCACAGAGCAAACTAGTTCAATATTTGAAGGCAATGTACTTGTCATGTATGGTCCTGCTTCTACAAAAAACAACACCCAAAAAAAGGCAGAAATAGTACATGTGGATTTAGTAGATGCCAATGGTCAAATGACTATTACTGTAAACATTAGCAATAATCTGATACATAAATTTTTTCCCTGAATGTTTGTTGGGTCTAGTATTCGCATCACAAACTTTTTACTAAAAAATAAAACTTAATATGAAAGGGGCGATGAAGACTATTGCCTTGCCTTAACAAGTAGAAGCATAGTAGAGAGTGTACCGACTGTTTGCAAAAAATGTATATTAACTCTAGATGTCACTATCTCCCAATTAATACAAGTAGACTACAACTATTATGTTGGCTCATTTGGAGCAATATCGACATCTTATCATTACAACAAAATCTAGTTTGAAGTACATGTGAAAGATGGAGACCACCAAGAAGACATGGCAACTATAAATACCCAACCATCTTCCTTTTATTTTCATATGCAATTGAACTTATTTGCTTAAATTAATTAACAATTCTCTTTTGTAGGTTGTTATCCCAACTGCCTACACAAATTTGTGTGCATTTTTACATCAATTTTTTTCAAAAACAGAGATGCCACTACTCCTTTTCAAAAATGTAGTTAGAGCTGGTCCACAAGGCTCAAATCTAATGCATGCAACACAATCAACATTCTTTGAGGAGCTCAACGATGCATGTACACGAGCACAGTTGCAAACCCTTGCAAAATCAAACATTCAGGCAAGTACCTGAAAATTAAGAATTTTATTTTTACATTTATATAACACATTTATTAAATATTTTTAGTTCCCTACACAATACATAACATGTTATTCTTATTGACAAGTACTTGGGACATTGAAACCAAAGAATGTCCACTTGCCCCCCTTTGAACCTTGTTGTAGCACATGTCATCACTCCATGCTACTGGACAAGTGTCTTGAAAAAGGATATGCCAACTACATATTCTGCAAAAAAAACACTTGCCTTTCCTTCCACCACAATCTTGCTTGCACATTGTATACAAAAGAAGGAAACATTGACTGTTGGTTAAGTGGACAGCTGCTTAAACAAATTTTTCCAAAGCTTGAAGAGATAACATATGAGCAATACAAAGAAGACATCTCGCTTATAGTGTTCTTATTATGGAGATTCCAATTGCAAGGAACTTTCACACTTTCTGTTAACAATTTCATTATGAGAATTCTCCAGCAATGACTCTCTTATTGTTTGCACAAATTGCAATTACACAAACAATCTATCATACTCAGCTACAAAAGCCTTTGATTTTGTTTCTTTTGGTACAAAACTTTATTGTACAACCTTTAAGTTTTATCAGCCTTGATTTAACAAACACTAATGTGAGTGAATATTGTTTTGATTGCCTTCAATGGAAAACTTATTCAGGTCTTTGTTGCTTTCATTGGTTTGACATAAAAAAATTATTCCCACACTTGCTTTTTTGCTATGACCAAAAATGTTTTATGGTGTATCTGACTTTAGTAGATAGTAATAGTTAGCCTAAGCTTTCATTTGAGATGTTCTAGTACATATGCTTTTGAATTTGAAATGGTGACTGCCTTGACTGTGGCTCATGTAGCATGGTTGCCATGGAAAAATTGCTATTATGCAGATTATCAAAGTTAAAGTTTTCAACAAGGAATTAAATTCAGGTATTAAAAGTTTGCTTTTACAAGTTTCAAATAGATACAGGTAACAACTTATCACCAGACCATAGCCTGGGAAGCCAAAAAGGTTCAAGAAGACTTTAAGTATAGTGCAGATATATCCTCTAAGAATATGAATTGTTCTATCAAAATTACTTCTGCCTCTAGCCTTATAGTGCAGATGTATCCTCAAAGACTATGAATTTTTCATCAAAAGTACTTCTGCCTCTAGCCTTATTCTTTTTATAAATATTCTATTTTTTCTGTTATTTGGTATTAATTCCAGGGAGCTTTCATTGCATCTTATGCAGCCTGTTGTATCAACTATAAATACTTTGGCAGGTGCTTTGTATAAGGTCTTCTGTGCATAACCTAATTTGGTCATGAAAGAGATGCAACAAGTGTGTTTGGTTGTACATTTCTTTGTGTTGGCTGTATATAGTGTTGGTAATGTACTTAGAAGGTGTGAATAAAGAATATTGTCTCTAGGTCAGATATATTCAATACATTTTTTAACAAATCATGCTACTTAAATTTCTTTCTATAGACTACAAATCATTTTTTTCCAAGAGAATTATCTATTATGGTCTATTATTTACTTGAGTTGTCTCTTTTGTTTGTTTATTTGAAATTTATTTGTATTCTGTAATTCATTGAAGCTCATGGAACATTTTCAGTGTTTCTGAGGCTTTAACTAACTATTCCCTTTCCTTGGAATTCAAATAAATTACTTCCAAAATTCAACTTAATCAAATTATTTTATCAAATTCTTCCTTTCATAGACAAGGGTTTAAAAATATTTGGTAGATTAGAGGCATTTCCAAGTTCTTGCTTCAAATCAGAGCTCTACCCCCCTTTGAAATTAGTTTCATCTTGTAATTTACTATCTTAAATAATGGGCATTCTAGGAAGCCTAAATGACTTGTCCATTACATTTCTTTTGTTTCTAAAAGGTTTTTCATTATAAACCTTAAAGTGATTAAGTGTTTTTCAAAATTTGTTGTTGCACTATTGTACCAAGTAAACTATTTGGATGTCAATATACCTATGATGTTGAAAATTTGTATTTGACTTTGTATTTTAAGGATAATTGTATCTGCACCATTGTATTTACTCTATTAATGCTCTAGCAAGAAGAGTTGTCATAGGTGTAAAGGAACAGGCTATTTGTCATTTCAAATTTGTCAATATGGTTAACTTGCTTGTGCTTCAGTCTGTTTGACTCTGTATTTTAAGGCTGTATATACTCAAAAAAAAAAAACCCTAACCAAAGGGCTATATGGCAATATGTCCATACAATAGTTCCAATAATCATTTCAAATCCACACCTAAGTAGCAAAATACTTACAAGTAGCTAAAACCTTGACTCAACTTGGGAATCTGTGGGCTAGAATTAGTAACCACCCCCTTTTTCTTATGGGGTCGTAGTTCCATATGATTTGTAGCTTTCTACCTAAATAAAACTTTTTGTTTGTGACTACTATCCTTTCATTTGGACAAACCAAACTAAGGTCTGTGTAATGGGATCTACCATTGCGATCACTTGACCATCCAAATAGAAAGCATCCTTATCCCAATTAGAGGTAGCTATCCCACAACCCATGGATTTTGAGGTAGAGGTCCATCATTCAAAGAGACTAAGACCAAAGGATACTAGGGCCCAGCTTTGAACAAGAAACATACTTAGTAGCAGACGAAGAAAATTTTGAGAGAGAGGCCTCTGTAGGTGGAATTCAAAAGTGGCAAAGCAGGAACGAAATCAACTGTTATATCTAAAATTATGATGGCATTTTCTAGGGAAGCAATCCTTTGTGGTAGGCTCAAGTTGCATTTTCATATCCAGATTCCTACTATGCAAGCTACATTGCTACATATGCTCCACAAATGGTATTCTTTTATTTAAATTTGTGGCCACCTGTCCTTTTTGTAAAGATTTTATCTCATTGGTTTAAACTGTGTTGTTTATCCACATTATTAGCTTATGGCACAAAATTTCCTTATTGCAAAATAAATAATTTGTTTCAAGAACTATTTTGATGGTTTACATCATTATTAGTTACCATGAATTATTTGACCCTTTTCATTGGTGAAATATATGTAGATTCCTCCTCATATTCTTCTGATGCAACAAGGTAGTCTTCCATTACCCTCCATTTGATACAGTTGACGAACCTGTCTATGTAAATGGCGACAATCTCAAGCAAAAGTAGAGTCAGAGAATAAGCTAATTAAAAGCAGAAAGGTAATAACTATAGTTTATTTATGTTAAACTTATTCTTTTGGAAGAATAGAAGAAAATAAGCTGATTAAAAACAAAAAGGTAATAGTTGTAGTTTTCTTATGTTTTAATTTTATTTTTTTTTGGTAGAATATAAGATATTTGATGATTGAATTGTTTCTTATACTTTTTTAGACTTGATGAAATATAGGATATAGAATAATTACAAAGTTCATGCCTATTGTGATTTGTTGCTTTTTTCCTAAGCAGATTTCTATTTAATAGATAAGTGATTTCAATTTTATTGTATGAGTTGAAGTATGACAAGTTACATTGCCCTCTATTACTTTTCTAGGAGTGTAGTGAATGTTTTCATGTACTTTGTAGCCCTATTGTTTACATTTGGCCCAGTAATTCCTGCTCTTTGGGTCTTCATGAACTGTTGAGTTACTTTTCCAACATATTTATTTAGATATAGTGGATACACCTCCATATATGTATCTACCATGTATCTTGGTATGATATAACTTGCATAAGCTAAGGATGTATCTGACTGTATCTGAAGGTTGTATTAAGCCGTCTCTCTTTTAGTTTCCACTATTCTAAGTCATATTTCCATCTATATAAATTATATTTCAAATTTTCTATGTTCTTTTTGTACTTTTTCTTTATATATTTATATTTTGGTTTCCATATGGTAGTTGTATTCTAATCCTAAATCATTCATAATTTTCATATTTATACCATATTCTCTACCCGGATTAGATATTGTATTTGTATGTTGCTATGCATATAATATGGACATTATCTTTTTCAACAGACGTATGTCCATCCTTAGGTGTACCATCTTATCACTCTGTTGTACATGAATCTAATTCTTTTAGTTAAGGATCTCTTATTAAGATGGATTGCATAACTTGGAGGAGTGATAGAAATAAAATTGCATAGCATAAGCAACCCCTATTTTTGATACATAGACTCAACCCTTTTATACCTTCAAATGCTTTGAAGACTTAAAATGCTTTGATACATGCTACAAACTCTATCTTTTTTGTTACCTGCACTGCCAAATAACATTCAAGGCTACTATGTACTCATTATTTCTTGAGCTACTTACACATGGAGAACAATTTACACGTATTTGATGATATGTTTACTTTGGCTTCATGCTAGATTAAAACTATTGTTTCCACTTTTGCAGGATCATTGTGCTAACAGAGGATACCAATCAGTCTATCATGTTTCCTATGAAGAGGCTTCAAGAATAGCTTCAACAATTAATCATGTACCTTGTGGTCTTGGTCCAATGACTATTGCAATGCTTTTGTCCACTACTCTACAATCAGCAAAACGGCTATGTAAAATGAAAATTTTAATCAAACTGAAACTCATTTGTACAAAAGCTTCTATCTACAACTTTTTGAACATAACTTATCTTTCTTATTCCTCGGAAGGGGGGTTATCAAGTTTGAATTTTGTGCCTTTGCTATTATGGTAGGCATGGATTGCAGAGTTACCCAAACAATAGTAGAATTATTCATTGTTTTGTCAATAAAATCAAACATATTTTCAAACTTGTGCATCCCTTTTTCAATTCTAAATTTTAAACATAACTATTTTAAAACTTTATGGTAGGAACTTCGCTGCCCTGCAGCTCTTGTTCTCTTTTGTGTTCAATTAGATTGTATTCTTCTTTAAGTTTGAATACCTTGTAAATAAATAATCAAATCACCATAATATTTTAAAAATTAAATTTCATTCTAAAATTAAATTTCATTCTAAAATTAAATTTCATTCTAATTTCTAAAATCTATAAAATGTTTATTATCCATTGTTAAATAAATAATTAAATTATAGTGATTATCTAATACAAATAAATTAAATAAAATTAGAAATTCATTTTGAAATATTTCAACAATTAATAATTGTAGTTTAAGAATAAACACTAAAATTTAGATATAAAAGCAATCTTTCTATTTTATTTTTTCCTCTTTCTACATACAAATCATTTCATATTCTAAAATTAAATTAAATTCTAATTTCAGAAAAATCATCAAATATTTTTAAATAGAAAATCTTTTGATTTATATCTTTTTTAATAGGTTGATAAGGGAAATAAACCTCTACTTTTAAATTTTTTAGTTCAATAGAATTGTTTTATCTAAATTTAAATGATTATTATTAGTTTTAAATAAATATCAAATCAAGAAAATATCTTCAAAAGCAAAAAGGGATGATCTCTTTCAAATAATATTCAGATACATATTCTCTATCAATATTGTTTATAGATTTTTTGAGGATTGAGATAGACCAATTTATCATTCAGTTTGGAATGAATGTCTCAACTTTATATTAATTTCAAGATTGAGACATATCAATTTATCTTCCAGTTTTGAATGAATGTGTCAACTTTATATTCAATTGAACATGGATTGTTTTTAATTTTAGATTCATATTCTCCTATTTCATGCTTGTGAGATTTTTGAAGATTGGGACTGATCACTATATTTTTAGATTCATATTCTCTATCAAAGATGTGAGATTTTTGAAGATTGGGACAGGCCAACATACTCTGTGATTTGATTGTGAATGTGTCAACTTTGTTTCAAGAGATTGTTTTATTTTCTGATACATATTCTCAAACAGTATTTGCAGAATAAAAGAAATCAAACTCAATATTTCTGCTTAACATCATAACTATCACCTCATCCTTCATTCCACTCAATTTTTTTAAGTTTTGAGATTGTATCCAATAATTTTTTACTTGAAAAAGATTTCATCTAGGAGGCACCTAGTAAATGTATGCCCTGTAAAAATACTCATATTATAGATTTTTTCACAATTAGTTTAATTTTTAATATTGAACTTGGCTTTTTATTTCTGTTTTATTTAGACAGCCAAGTACCCTCGAATTATTGTATAGACTTGTTTTTTGAAAAAAGTAATTTTCAATTATGTTCAATAAGTTGGGTAATATTGAATTTACTGTTTCTAATTGATCTTTCTTGCTTTCTCATTACAGTTGGGTGTTGCTGAATTTCCTGTTTTCTATTGTTCTTTCTTTCTTCTTACATTTGGGTAATGGTGAATTTGCTGTTTCTATCGCAGGAGAGGACTTTTTCTCTTATCTGTTTATTCCTAGGTAATGTTGAATTTTCTGATTGCTGTTAAATGATGTTGAATTTTCTCTTTTTTATTGCAGAAGAGGACTTGGCTGGATAGATACTTCACCTGCTGCATAAAAGCTGCTTGAGGACAATATTTCTGTGTCATTCAAGTATTTGTTGTGTGATCAAGGGATAAAATCAGCCTGGTTTTATTAAAGTGTAAAATTCCAAATCTCTGGCATGTAGACTATTCACTATCTGTCTAAAATTTCATTGTTGGGTAGTGATTAATGTATCAAACGTTTTCTAATAGTTTGTGGTTCTTAATACGATATGTTGTGTTAAAAAACTAAATTTGTGTTTGGGCTTTGTCCTTTGCAGCAGATGCGGTAGATGATATTACAAAATTCCATTAAAAAAAATGATCTATGTTATAAAATTTATTTTTTGTTTTCAAGATCAAGTAAGATAATCCCCATGAAAATAAATCTATATATCTTTAAGATCCTAACCATATTTAAATACTTTAATTATTGTGTATCCCAAATAACATGCTCATGCTTTTGTTCTGCTTTAGGCTGTTAGAAAACACGAGTTGTCAGATTTGTGCGTGTGACAAACATATTTGCAATTGGAAGGCAAGGATATAAGGGCTCAACCCTGAACAAATGGCGTGTGGTATGCTGGCACGTACATTGTTGACATTGTTGGTTGCATCTTGAATCTCCAAAAACTAAAGAACCTGCAATATACAAATCACACAAAAGATATCAATGATTCAATTATAGACAAACATGAATATGAATATATCATTTAATGGGTTGTCAACGATGCGGATGAGAAAAATGGGCAGAATTTTGGAAAAATTATGTGTCTACGTAAACTATTTCTCATCTGTTATTTCTTAGTTCTATGGACGAAGGAGAATGGCCCCCACTCGACTATACCGGGGATTGACAGGAAATTTCGATTTCAAGGATTGCAATATACAAATACAAATTTGAATAATGGGTAAATGTGCACCCTTGAATATTCTTTATAATTTGAATAGTAAGAAATTTGTGCTACAAGAGGAACATTTTCCATCAGGCCTATTAAATCTCTGCTACGATAACTTATCAATTTTTTTGGTCCTCACTTCAATGTCCAGAAATAACTAATACCTTAAAAATCATCCTCAAAAGATAAAAATGGCATGCACTTCAATTCTCAACAATCTAGCAGAACAGACTCACTCCAAGACGGTACCATATCTCGTGTAGCTAAAGACACTTGCAGTCATTAAACCATGCAGAATTCCCCTTCGGGCCAAGCGGAAGTAGCACATAGCTCTATGGATACAGCGGGGAAGACAAAAAAAACACCAATTGATAGGATATATATGCAGTTGCTAATCTTCTCTGGTATTTCAGCAAGTGAGACTTTTGCAGGATATGAAAATATTGTAGGGCACCACCATTCTACAGACATTTCCCCTCTAAGATTTTCTACCATTTGCATGTTGTTTAAATCCTCGAATGAAGAAGGGTTAACACTCACCAGCAATTGACTTTCAATGCCATTGACATCAACTAACATAGAAATTTGTTGTACAAGGATTTGTCGTGTCCAACACAGTAAACTGGTTGTCTTGAGAGCGATTGTTCCAATTATCCTTACCGATTCAATAAAAGCTAAAACAGGCGCAGTCCAACACAAAACACAATGCATTTTCTTCTTGACTATTTGAATGCTATATATTGCACAGAGAATCGCTCCAACATTACCAACAATGCTTGAGCAACTTATCAATTCCCAATAGTATGAGAGATACTGAAAGATGAAGACATTAAGCGCTCTTAAGTAACTCACCTGACAGAGATCCACTACTATGAACTTAAGTTTCTTTTAATTTCAGAGATAAAACAAAAAAAAAGAGGAAAAACAGTATATATAGCATATTAATCAAACTTACCAATCTCTTCCACCTGTGGGCACAAGCCCCTGTAGTAATTCAGCACCAGCCCTCCATTCGAAATGCTCTCATTCTCCGCACTACCGAGACCACACTGCAACTGCAAGTCCAATCTAAAACCATCTGTTTGAGAGCTGAAATATTTAACTTTACTTCCCTTAGAGGCATTACACTGGCAGCGACGATTTTTGAAACGGTTCCCACGCAAATTAATTGAGATATAAATTCAATTTCTTGCGACCACTACACTGTCAGCACCGCTGATTTGAAACGGCTAGCAGCAGTGATGATTTGAGACGGCTGCAGCACCAATTCGCACGCAAGGCGATGGAATGGGATGTCAGTTATTTTGGTGCCTCCTCATCTTCCATTACCGCCATCTGCACGTCAATTTAAAGCTGACTCGTTTAATGATATCAACACCTCCAGCGCTTCATCATGATTTTCACATTTAATACAATAATAAATATAAGGAGGGTGAATGGTTGCAGAGGTGGAATATTGTTTGGAAATCCCGGTACACGTGAATACATTAAGACGTTAAAAAATACCTCTACGAAATTCTTACCAAAACCAGTTTAAACCATAACTATCATTAATAAGTACCGGTGGAAATTTAAACTATGAAAAGACTACACTGAAATTTTTAAACATTATTTTCAAGCGCTCACTTTTTTTCATTTACCTTAAAAAGTTGACCTACATTTGCTCGGTGTTGTTTCAAACTTAAAA
>VDFB02111872.1:0-46101 GCA_007258455.2 Sequoia sempervirens
ATATATGCAATGCATATCCAACCACCTCTTCTGGATATGATAGTGGGTAAAGGGACTTTGTTCTTTTCTAAAGTAAGATTAGGTTTGAATTTTGTCATCCTACTTGGAGTGCAAAATGACTTAAAAAATAAATTTAAAAAAAAAAGTCTCAATAAAAATATAAAATAATGTAAATTAGATACAAATAATGTTTGGAGGTTTTTTTTTGTTTGTATTGATTGAAATTGGAGAGGTTATAATTGGGGGATTTCACTTCTTCAGTGTTTGAACTACATGTCTTGTTATTACACCATATTTACATATGTTAGGTAGGAATATTAAACACTTATTATAATTATGAATTAAGATAGTTTTATATGTGTAATCATGAAATTTGTATATGCATGTTATTCCCCATTTAGTTTGTGTTGACCTTAGTGGAATGTTTTAATGTAATTACATATCGACAAGTGACACACTTTTGTGCTAGGTTTGGCTCGTGCCCCGATCCATGTCCCTCTTCATTTAGTCTCATTTACACTTATTCCCACTCATTTGCCATTCATCCCTCATTTATTATACCCCATTTGTGCTTACATCAATACATTCACTCCCTACCTAAATGCATTCACTCCCTAACCCAAGTTTATATCATTTTCTTGTCCAAGTTAATTTTCATGACAATATGTATTGATCCCACCATGCACAAGAATAAACCTAAAATTCAAATATTTAAATTGAAGCTCCAACTTTATTGCCTCTTTTCACTAGTCATTGTGAGTCAACTTAACACATACTTTTGCGACATATTATTGTTTCTTAATATTTAAAGACATTGAATGTTTTGTTTTTACAAATCAAGGAATATCTAAGAACATCTAGACACAAGAGGACTACAAGAATATTTAGAGTGTTGAGAACATATTAAAAATATACAGTAAAAGTATAAATAGAAAGTGCACAAATCTAATTAATCAATTATGTTAACATGTGATTAATCATCAAATATGAAATATAATATGGAGAGATACATATAGTAACAAATTA
Source organism: Sequoia sempervirens (assembly GCA_007258455.2). Lineage (NCBI taxonomy): Eukaryota > Viridiplantae > Streptophyta > Pinopsida > Cupressales > Cupressaceae > Sequoia > Sequoia sempervirens. Next base: position 1,027 of record VDFB02111872.1, read on the forward strand.
AACTCAATAATAACACATAAAACCATATGTATGTGGAATAACCCTTTTGGGAGAAACCCCACCACCAAAGAGACACTAATCTTGTAGTAATTTGAAATAATCTTCTTTACTCCAACTCTTTAATCTAGCAACATTTGAGAAGCACAACAATACTTCACCTACATAATGTTATATGACCTCTATCTCATGCCTCCAATTTATAGAGCAAAGGGAAACATGATACCAAAAGTGTTTTCAAAACTAGTGGCTACAAAAATATGGTCCACAAACAAAAACATAGGCCCCATCATGCAATTACTCAAGCACTCAAGATAGACATCAATCAATACAACATCTTTTTCCCATAACTCGTAGTAGGGATACATTTATAAGTATAACACTCCATGATGAAGATGATAACTCATATGGATACTAATATTATGACAAGATACTTCACTAATATAAAGTAACTTCTAGCACTTCATGAGGGACATGCTCAAATACTCTTATGGCAATGTTGATTGTAACTCCTATTATTCATATTTTTGTGTATTTAACTCCCTTATTCAATGCCATTATACCAATATCCCAATGATCTTAAATAATATTTTCCCTCACATCTCATGGGCATCCAAGTATCTGGTTCCAAGAATGTTGGAGATGCATACATTGTACATGAGATTACAAATTCAAATAGGACACTAAATCCTAACATTATCCCACTTGATATTTACAATGCAATGATATAACATGAAATTATAAAATAAACTAAGCATGGGAAAGACAAATCCCATAGCCTCTTTGCACAAATAATACTTGTATATACTCATTGGTCTCATAAGAGAATTTAAATATGTCCACCTTCAAAACCATGACCTTACCTTCCTCAACCATCTCACAAACAAAGTGATGTCGAGAATTGATATGCTTGGTATATGCATGGTGCATAGATTTTTTTGTAAAATATAAAATGATCTATGTGGGAAAAGAAAAGGTCCATAGCCTCTTTGCATCAATAGAACTTATATGTGCTCACTAGTTCATCTTAGAGAATTTGAAACATTATTGAAAGTGCCCACCTTCTAAACCATGAGCTTACCATCTTAAAATATCTTACAAAGAAAGTTAATAATTTGAACTTCTCTATGCTTAGTACACACACGGTATATGTGATTCTTCATCAAACATATAACACTCTAGAATTGTCACATCCAAACTCCACCTTCTTGCAACCAAAACCAATACATGAACATAATATTTGTAAACTAACCACCTCCTTACAAGCATATGTAATAGCCATATACTCTATTTTTATAGTAAAAAAAATAATTATGGGTTTCCTCATACCCATCAAACTAATAGTTCCTCTAGATAGAGTGAACACACAATCACTCATGAATCCAAAGATAACTTCCAAAAAGTAAAGGAATAGTCACTGGCTTACATTTTGACGTAGAAAACCAAATTTGCAAAATAGTCTCTATGTACTTACTTTTATTGAGCCAAAGATTTCTATGAACATGATATCTACTAATTTCCACCCCTAAGATATATTTGTTAGCCCTTAAATCCTTCATATGAAATATATGGGAAAGTTGAGTTTTGAGCTCCCTAATCATCCATTTATTTTTTAATAAAAATATATCAACTTACAAGACACAAATTAACATCTAATCATCAATTAATTTAAATAAACACAATGATTGGCCTCAGTCCTTACAAACCCAAGATGCAATGTGAAAGCATCAAACTTATGATACCTCATTTGAGATGACTACTTCAAGCTATACAAAGATCACTTCAACATGTAAACTAGATTTTATTTTCCTTTCACCAAAAAACCATAAGGTTTTCTCATATAAATCTCATATTTTATATCTCTATGCAAAAAAACAACTTTAACATCTATTTTCTCTACTAAATCATAAGAAAAAATAATAGAATGTAGGAATATAATAGAAGTAGCTTATGTAACAAGGGAAAAAGTTTCACCAAAGCTAACTCCATCTCTCTAGGAGTGCAATTTTCCCATGAGTCTCTTGTATCATTCCAACTTACAATCTATTTTAATTTTTTTTTTAACACACTCTTACATAATGGGCTTCCTTCCCTTGGATAGATTCACTAGGTTCCAAGTTACATTTTTCAATGTCATCATCTCCTCCTATATGGATTGCAACCAAGATTTACACTCCTTTAAAGATTGGGCTTTCTTCACATATTTAGGCTCACCATTAATATAAGATAAAAAAATACACAATAAATATTTGGTGGGGTTTATATAGTGTAGCATCATAAATTGTCACCCTTGACAATTGCACACTATGTTTTGCTCCCCATTAAATTATTGGACCTAATTGTACACCTAATTTCCTAAATTATGCATCCTATGGCCCATTTTTAACAATTAACGATAAATTACAAGCAAAAAATAAATGCATTCATCTAATACTTTGCCCCCAACACCTTAATTTCTAGAAAATAGGTCAGGGACATAGACACCCTATGACGAATGAGTCCCATTATGGAAAATGAGTCGGTCAAGGACATAGAAACCCTATGGTGAATGAGTCCCATTATGGAAAATGAGTCCCTTTTGGGCGTAAATGTACCCCTATTTTGTTTGGCTCCAAATTCAAATATATCAGTTTTGACACTATATTATTTGCAATTTAGGTGTCTAAAGTCGGCTATCAAGATTTATTTTTTGGAAATTAGAATAAATGCATATAAATACCTAGTTATTACATCATTTGAAATCCATCTAGCACTAACAAGGAGAATTTAAGAAATCATTGGAGAAATTATTGTCAAAAGCATTATCAAGCAAGTCAAGAGTAGCATTTCAATGATTACTGCAACAATTCAAGATCCAAGCATCATGCCAAATCATATGTGAGTTAATGTATGTTCATGCTATTATTTTTTGTGACAACTAACCCTTTTGTAGCTCTCCAAGCAATTCAAGCAATTCAAGCAAGCAAGATCCAAGACCTTGAGGAGATGTGCATGACTTCAGTCCTTCAAGGAAGCCATTGAAGGGTGGTGAGTTCCACCACTTTGATGATTCATCATTCCTTCCTACCATTTATCTTTTCTATCATTGGTATTGCCATTGTGGAAGTGGAAACACGAAAACAGGGTTCGACTAACGCAAGCCCTTAAATGGTACAATCCTTCCTCTCTCTTTGAATGTGCAGGTTTCAAGTTTGAAGGAGATTGAAGGAAGCTCATAAAGATCCATTTTCCATTGTTACATTCAAAAACTTACACCTTGACAACTCACAAAAAATCACTTATAAAAATATCTGATAGTGATCCGACAAATTTGTAGGCAAAATTGAGAAGCTTTGATCTGACATCAAGGGACTAAGAACATAGATATTGAATATTCCTACAAGGACACAAATTCCCTATGACGAATTAGTCCTCCTATTTAGGCAAACTCCAAATTTACAAGACAAGTGCATAAAAATCTACCTTTCTTAGATCTGTTGGTGAACTCTATTACAGTTTCTCAATTATCAAAATCTTGCATTTTCATATTAGGGCACATAGTTTAATTAGGTTGATTAAGGTAAATCAATTCCAATCAATTTCCAATGCTCAAAAGGATCAGATCCAGGTCTAATTGACTTACCTTCACATGGTTGAAATTCAATCTAATCACCTTGTTGTTTTGCATCCTAATTATTTTCTAGGAAAAGGAAAATTGATCCTAGGTTCTTTGCATTAGACTTAGCGTTCCTTTTTTTTATGTTTCACATATCAACTAGAATAAATTGCTTTATGCATTTTCTCAAGGGTATAATAAGAGATTTTAATGTTATTCAACATACCCTACTTGCTTAAAACTTTCACCTAAAATTTCTTTTGTCACTCCATTCTCAAACCCATTTCTTTGTTCTTCCACATGCACACCCTCCTACTTCCAGACCATATTCTCAAAATGCATTATTTCAATTTCATTTTCCTTTGGATATTTAAGATAAAATAACTCTACATTTCCTAGAAACTAACATATTTAGAGTAAAACATTTTTAAGGTTAAAGGTTTCCAAAGTTCATAACCCTTTACATTCTCATATTTAACAAAAATACATATTTATGATTCAAAATTTAATTTAGACCATTTTTCCTTAGGCACATGAACATGGGCCTCAAATAAAATAAAAAATACATGTAAAATAGATATTTTATTACCTTTCCACACCTCATATGGTGTCTTACCATCTAGAGCTAAACAAGATCTATATACCAAGTAATAGGTAGTACTTATAGTCTCATCCTATAAATATTGATCTACTACATGTTACTTGGTATATAGATAAAATCCACTACCTATTACTCATGCACCAATCAACATGCTCCCCACTTCTATCCATTATGTCTAATTTATTCATTTTACAACCCCATTTTGTTGTGGCATGTATGAGGTAGTTTTCTACTACACAATACCTACATGTATACATATGAGGTGGAGCAAAATTCCAAATGGATACAAGGGAAACCATATTTTTGGGTTGGGAAATATGATATGTATTTATCATTAACATGAAATACTAGGAAGTGGTGGGTTATTGGTCAATTGGTAAGTGAGGAGACTATGGAGATGATAAAAAAGTACGGTAGAAATGTCTAGTTGGACAAGGTGACCAACATAGTAGGGAATAATGCTAAGACTAGTTGAAATATATATAAGTAGTGAAGGTGACTAAATTTATAGAGGAAAATTGATCTAAATCTAAACCATGAGTGGAATGAATACTTTTTTTTTCATTAATGGGGTTAAAAATGACATGTGCGTTATAGTTTACGATTCATGAATAAAATTCAAACTAAGTAATTTTTGTTTGGGTTAATCCAATTATGATCTAAGTGATGTTCTACCATGTTGAATTCACCCTCAACCACCCAATATTTTATGGGGAAATCAACACATATTCATTCCCACACAAGAGTTTTCTCACAAGACTCAATATGAGTAAGATAGAGAAGAACCCAATGGAGAAGACGTGGATGAAAACTAATACTCACACAAAAAAAAATGATGTCTCATATTTGGTGGCACAAAAAATTAAGAAATACAAGGAGCTAATCCCAAAACTATATTGATAATGTTTCCATGTGAGGTGAGGGAGGTCCCATAGATATTTGAATATTAGGATTCCTTCTTTAGAAAATAGCTTTTCCCATAACATTTTTGGATGAGGGATAATGGGAGATTATATTTTGATGATTTCCTCTTGGGTGGAGCTTGATTAGGCCATGGTTGATGAACGAACCAAAGAACCCTAATCAAAGGCCTAAATGTAGAATATATAGTAATTTTCTTCATAGGTGGCTGCATGGTTTTGAAGAACTCAATAGTTAGACCATCCATATCAATATTTTCTCATTAGCCATGTAATCAAGAGCCACATCAAACTTTTCAAAAGTGAATAATCTATCCATGTTCCATTACTAATATTTTGTATTTTGGGGAGATACTACTACCAACTACAACTTTTTTTCTTCTTGGTTAGGGTCAAACCCAAGTGGATTTAATAGTAGTTGTTGGTAGTGCTAAAGGAAGATGTTTTTATTGTCATCATTGTCAATATTGATTTATTTCTTGTCATCAAGGATTAAGGACATATTTTCTTATTTGTGATTGTGATGAAGGAATTAAAAAAAAATATTTCCCTTGTCACTATTCCTTTTTTTATTTTAAATTGTCTCTAATTTAAGCTCCCTTGTCTTTGTAGACTTTAATTTTTTTGATTCTATGTTTAGTCAAAGATAAAAATAAAATTGAAGAGTGATATTTTTAGGTGAGGGTGCAAGTAAGGATCTTTCTTTTCCTAATTTTCCTTGAAATATAGCTTCCATTTTCTTTATTTTTTAGGCCATCCTACAACCATAAGACTTAAACAAGGTAGTGGACCTAGTGATAGCTTGTTATCACTACTGGATCCAACTTTCATCAATTGTAGGTCTAGGAGTAGCATCTAAAATGGTTGAGGGAAGCAAAACAATTATATTAGAAAATATGAGAAGTATTTATCTTAGATGAGAAATAGAAAGAAGGTTAGTTTGACAAGTCAATTGGTAAGTGAGGAGAGTAGGAGGATGATAAAAATAATAGTAGAAAGGCCTAGGTAGACAAGGTGACCAAGAGTGTAGGAAATAATATTGAGATTGGCAGAAATATAAAAACAATCTAGATGACTTAGTTTACAAAGGGAACCTAATCTACATCTAGATCATAAGGGGTTCAATGACTATTTTCTTTCCATTAGTGGGTTAAAAAATGTAATCTACCATGGTTTCAAAACCAAATTCAAATTGGGTGATTTTAGTCAAGTTAATCCAATTATGGTTTGAATAATTTTCCACCATGTTGAAGTCATCCTCAATCACCTAATATTTTGTAAAGCTATTAGAACATATACATTTCACATTCACTCACAAGAGATCAAGAACACAAATAGAGAAAAGCCCAATAGAGAAACCAAAAATGAGAAGTAATACCCACACAAAATAGTTTGAAGGATCATATCTAGAGGTGCAATAAATTTAGAAATTCAAGGAGTTAATGCTAAAACTATGTTACCACTCTTATCTAGGAGACTATAGTGGACAAATAGAGCTTCCTTCTATTTTTTTAAAGGGTGAACTTAAGGTGAATTCTGCTTTGAAATTTTGTAGAAACTAAACCTTTAATAGAACATTATAGAATACTTTTTGACTCAATATCTCCTTGAAGGAATTGATATAACCCTCACATCCTAGGAGATCATTTTGTAGTTCATTGGGAGGTAAGGATGATATCATAATTATATATAAGTAAGGCCTAGTGTTGGTTATCTAATACCATAGGTTACAAATACAAAGATATCATTACAAGGGAGATTTTTCCAAGAGGGAACCTTGAATTTGTTCTTGAAGGTTTTACCAAGAAGAAATTTGAGGGAAGAAGCAAATGGAGTCTTCCCCAATATGTTGATGTTCTAGTATGATGACTTGTCAACTCTTTGTGCCTCTCAATCATCCTTTGTATATTATCTAGGATATCATATCAATAGGTCTAGAGATTGAGGTGAGAAGAAAATATTGGGACCATTGTGAGAGAACTAGTAAGAGAGGAGGGATCATGTCAAGAGATAGGGTAATGCATGGGCATGGGCTAAGGGGTGGGATTGAGTTAGGGGCACAAGGTGGGGTAAGATGAAGTAGAAGGATGAGATGAGGGGGTTAACTAAGGCATTTTTGGATTAGTGGGGAAAAACAACGCTAATATGATAGAGTTAAATCAAATGTGAGGGCGAATTATTAGAATTGAAAGCTAGTGGGTCTAGGGTTTAGAGATAGGGTTAAGGAGGTTTCTTGGTTGTGGCTTGGGTAGTCATAAATGAGATGCCTCATCTCTTGTATGGTAAAACTATGTATTTAATATATTTAGATGATAAAAGGGATAGTCAATTTCAAAACCTAGGCTAAATAGTTTAATTCAATCGGGAAGGGGTCAATAAAGGTTTAGTTCCACATACACATTTTGTTGAATTCTTAGACTAGAAAACTTATTTATATTCTTCTCACACCAAATAACTCAACCAAGTTAAAAAACAAAATATTTGAAGAAAGAATGAAAAACTAAATTAAAGTATGTCAATTCAATGCATACTAGATATTTACATTTTTATGTACTTTTATAATAGAAATTGAACTACCAAACTTAAAGATACTTAATCTATCTACATATAATCCGAACTCTAACATATTCAACCAAATTAAATAAAAATATATAACCCCTTTAAAAGTCCTAATTACTTCTATAACCCAACCTTTATTCTCCCAATTTAATTTGACCCTTGTGTAAAAATCTTATTCACTAAAAACACTTAAAACACGAAATAAACTTGTATTACTTCCTTTTCCTTTCACAAAAAATATCATCTAATAAACAACATTCAAACACTTTACCTCAAAAGTTGTTTCCATATTAGATAATTTTACATATATTTCTCTTTGACTTAATTAACATAAACACATTTATTAGAAATAAATTAATATAGATAAGTTGTTGTAAGACTAAAAGCATTAAGAAGAACATTATTTTGGATAGTTAAACTTAGTTTATTGAATCTTACAACTCATCACATTAACATTCGTTACATTAAAGCCAAAGTGCTTTACATACCTTCTTGCTTACATTTTCCTTGGACTATATGCAAATGGGTAATGTTTAATATTTTTGGCTTTTATGTTGGATGGGAAGAGTTTATTTACATTTAGTAATATATTCTTAGTCAATTAAATTTATTGTAGTTATTTTAATAATATATTTGTATTTCATTTGAAAGTTTGTGTTTGTAATTTTTTAATGTATTTGTATTCTATGTTAAAGTTTATCTTTGTAACTTTTTGGTAATACATTTTTATTCCATTCTAAAGTTTGTCTTTTGTGATGTTATTTTTGTTTGTCTTTTTTAATTTTCTTAAGTGATATACTATTGCTTTATTTTAAAGTTTGTTTTGTAATTTTTGTAAAGTATATTCTTATCATTCTAAAGTTTGTCTTTATAATTTTCTAAATAATATATTTTTTTCAATTGTAAAATTTATTTTTGTCATTTTTAAAAATGTTTTACTTATTATTATGAACATATTTAAAGTTAATGTAAATTAAGCTTACAATAAAACATTATTACTTTTTACCATTTCAATAAATCTTTCAATTTATTTACATTAATAAAATTAAAGTAAACTTTCTAAAAGGCTTAAATTTTATAAATGATACAATGAATTTGTTATTAGGTATACCTAGAATTATTAAGCTCTTCTTTAGTTTGACTTTGAATTTATTTTCATGTTGACTATTATTCAGATATCAAGTGACTTGTAAAATATTTAATAGTTATTAGGTTATTATAAAACTTATTGTTTTGCAATTATTGAGGCTTCTTAACAAGTTGCATTAAGATTAATGTGTCAAGTCACATCTATAATTAATAATGATTGATTAAAAATTTAGTTTACAAAAAAAGCATACCAAAACTTAAATGATGTAGGAACGTCTAGAGGTCACAATTTTGATTAGGAGATCATTTGAACCCATTCTTTACTTATTATTATGAACAATTTTAAAGTCACTTTAAATTAAATTTACAATAAAGCATTATTATTATTTTATTTTTCAATAAATCTTTTAACTTATTTAGATTAATAAAATTAAAGTCAACTTTTTATAAGACTTAGGTTTTAGATGTGATATGATGAATATGTTATTAGGTATACCTAAAATTATTATGGTCCCTTTTGTTTGACTTTGAATTCATTTTCTTGTTGACTACTATTCATGCATCATAGTGATTTGTGGAATATTTAATAATTGCTAAGTTATTACAAAATTGTTTTTTTTTTTTTGCAATTATTGAGACTTCTCAACAAGTTGCATCAAGTTTAATGGGTCAACATTTATCTATAATTAAGAATGATTGACTAAAATTTCAGTTTAGAAAAATATATATTATAAATTAGATGATGTAGGAACCTATTAGAGGTCATATTTTTTTATCTAAAAGTTGTTTGAATCGATTTTTAAAAATTGAAAATCTTGGCTAGTTAGATTTAATTTACACATTTTCAAGGCTAAATTCAACCATCTAATGCTCAATATTTATAATTTAATATTTTTTCTAATTTGTTTAGAATTTTGAAACTTAATAATTTAGTGTAAAATGTGATCTTAGGTTATAATTAATTTTATACTCATTTGGTTGTGTAGAATTTATGAGATAAATTTTGGGTCCACACATACATACATAAATACAAAATTACTAAAAATAGTAGATTTAAATCTAGCAATTTTGATTATTCCAAACTAGGTAGTGGGAGAGAAGAATTTCATGTATCTTTTTTAGTTGTTAAAGGAGAATAATATAAATTTCTAGTACTTTTTTATGAAAATATTATTTTTGACTTATTGGTAATTTCTATATTCATTATTAGAGTTGTACTATTTAAGTTTAAAATTCAATCTAATATTTAATATTTTTTTAATATTAAAAAATATTTAAATTACAATATATAAGTAGCAACAATGTTGTAAGAAATGTGAACATAATTAAGAAAAAATTAACAAAGAAGTCTAAAATACATATTGAAAAAATGTTAGAGAAATTAGTCAAAAATCATAATCAAGAGCAATAAAAAACAATACTATTCCTCATTAATAGGAGTTGGACACTCCAATTAAAGTTTTACAACCATATTCTACATAGTCATGTGCATGGCCTTGATATAAGAGTATCTTTGTGTGTTTTATTTTTCTCATGAAGAATTGATGTCTTGCACTGAATCCATGTCTTTGGTTGAACCATAAATAGAGAGACTATCCCTCACACATCATTTTCCAACTATAAATTGTTTCAACTCAAAACAACTCCACCAAACCCATTTTAATCTATCTCTAATGGATTTTTATCATAGTCAACTACATTCATTCAAGTGCAAAGCATGGATTTTTTTTATAACATAAAGGAAAAATAATAAATCACACATATTAAAACTATGAAAAAAGGATTAACCTATAGAAACCATTTAATGTGTGAGAACTCTAGTAAGAACTTGATATTTTCTCCTCACTCCATTATCACAACCTTCTATAATAAGTGTTACAATGCCTCTAAGGTTTTTATAAAACTATATGGTGATGATATACTTGCTCCTAACACTTAACAACCTTCTTTGCAACTTTAAAACTTCACAATGCCACTTTCTTTCACCAATAATTAATAGCTAAAATATTGTTCTCTAACCTATATTTCCATTCATATAACCTCTCCAACTTGAATAATGAAAGACTAAATGTCCAAGAGAAATATTAGTAAAAAAAATCCTCCATATTTCATATTTTATCTACACCATAACATGTTTGCCTCTTCCAAAAAACCAACATTTTTACATTCAATATAGTTTGGTTGCATTTTATGTGGTCACCAACAAATTTGATTTGATCATGGAATTTCTATCGTGCTAGTCATGAGTTTATTGTATGTGAAAATCATGAATTCATTAAATATTCTAGGATTTAGTACTTGTTTCTAAAGACTCGCTAAGATGTCCCACATCGCCCTTACCACTCTCTAGACTTCTTTATATTCCCTCATGCTCCATAATACCCTACATCATGATGAAATTGAATGCATAAGGAACTTTATGGTTTTTCTTCACCAAGTTAAACCATGTTGACCCATTGATGCAACTTCTATGATCAATTGTAGGATCATTAGTAATGGCCTTCACCCTCTTCTTTGTACAATACCCTAATCAATCTCAAGCTGGTTTAATTTTCACTAGGCGGTTGGTGAGTTCTTTGTTTTCCTTTAATGATACATGTATTTGAGAAAACAATAATATAATTTGTTAATATATAATTAAAGTATTTAAATTCTAATTTATAGAAGAGTATAAGAGAGAAAAAATTACAAAACATATTATTATCCATAAACGTACAAGAATAACATGTATAGTGAAATAAAATACAAAGTTGTATCTTAGACTCACTCCACGTAAATATACTTTTCAACATAATAAATGACTAAAAATACCAATAAATTTTCTAAAACTAGTTATATTCTACAATTTTTAAGATATTAGCAATGACCTACTAGCTACACCATCCTCCATTTCCCAATAAGAGTTGTGTACATGAGGTTACTTTATTTGATATATATGAGAGATTAAATTCTAAATGGAGAAATTTTTTCCCTACCACCAACCAATTTAAGCTTAGTAATTCTCCTTGAAAATCAATGTTTGTTACACAAGCATGATTTTTAGCCTGAAAACTTATCCATTACTACCTACCTACTAGAAGGCACCTCAATTTCCTTTAATTATTTCCCTTTTTTTATTCTACAAAAAGAAACTTTCAAACATCTATTTTGCTTATACACACTTAATCCTAATCTGTATGGAATCCATCCTCCTCTCTTTAATAGTTTCCTTCCCTAAGAAACTTACCTAGGCATCTACATTATTTGTAGTCAATACCTCTCACCATGTCATCTCTAAAGTATTTCATTAGATGGTCCTTCTTGCATCTAAAAATTAGAGTGAATTATTCATAGTTACAAGTGGTAGAATCCTTCTACCTTAGTTCAATCATGTTTTTCATGGCTCACATCACTAGTAAATTGGGTTCCCCTTCAAATATTTAAAATTTTGTAGTGGAAAAAGAATGCGTACATGATTCCTATGTCTCAATGAGAATTCCTCATTAGATGGTACCATATTGAATCTAATCCAATGGTGCATGGGGTTTCTTATTGTAGTGTTCAAAATTTTCACCCTTGAAAATTTCACACTATGTTTTGCTCCCCCTAAATTATTGAGCCTAATTGACCCCTTAATTTCCCAAATTATGCATTTTGAGGCCTAATTTTACCATTTTTTGATAAATTGCAAGCATAGAAAAAATGCATTAATTTAATGTTTTGCCCCCAACACCTAATTCCCTAGGAAATAGGGCCAAGACTAAGACGCCCTTGGGTGGCTCTGTCCCCCTATTTTGTTAGGCTGAAAATTTGAATATGTCGGTGCCAACATTTTAACATTTGAAATTCAAGTTTCCAATGTTGGCCATCAGGATCTAATTTTTGGGAAATTAGCATAATTGCATATAAATACCTAGTTATTGCATCATTTGAAATATAATGTAAGCAAGAGGTGAACATTAAGAGCAAGAATTATTGTCAAGGGCAAGTTATGATGCTGAAAAGGAGGCCAAGTAGTTTCGGCGGTGTTTTGTTCTGGTTTTTTTGGGCAGTCCTTTTTTCAGACCCTGATGTCTCTTTATGCTGTCGTTTCCTTTTTGGGACAGCCATCTGCTTGTTTGGACTTATTTTATATCTTTTGTTGTTTGAACTCTGCAGTTTCAGGTCCCTGTAAAACTTGTTTTTTCCTTTTCAAAAACATTCAAACTTTCAATTTTTCAGAAACCTTATCAAGGACAGAGACGCCCTTAGGTGCCTCTATCCTGCTACACTTTGGTCAACAAAATTTTATTTAGATCTTTGTGTTTTTGTTCTCACTTTGCTTCCACCTGCTAATTTTTTATTTGAAATTCTTAACTACATGCATTTAGGCATCTTTCATATATCTCAAAAAGTGAAAAAATTGCATTGTTTTGTTTCAAAATTGCATCAAAATCATCATTTTCAGATTTAGGTATCTTAGAATCAATCAATTTTTGCATCTTAGATTATAAAATTGCATTCAACATTGTCATTTATTGTTCACACATTGCTATACATTTGCATTGGCATAAACTAAGTAAATTTTGGAAAAACAATTCACTGTTAGACCTTTCTGCAAGCAAACCTAAGATTCTTAAACAATATAACACATAATCAAAATTTGAAATCTGCAAAATTCTATGCAGGACATAGACGCCATATGGCAAATAATTCCACTTATGGCGACTTAGTCCTGCCATTTTGAGCTCAAACTCACTGTGCAAAATCTTGTCTTTGGTATTTGCTCATGTCTAGCATCAATTTTTGAATAGTAGTCCTGTAAGTGTATGTTTTGCTAAAAAAATTGCTAGCATGATCCATAAGGAATAACATCATGTTTTCATTGCAAAAATCTTGTGTTATCATAGTTCATGTTCTATTGTTAGATCTTGTTAAGAATTTATAGGAATTTGTGTTACAAGCATGTTACAATGAGTTTATTTTCCCTCTTTTGTTGTTTTTCATTGATCCCTCTCCCACTATCTCTCCTATGTGTGAGGTTAGCATGGTGCAAGAGAATACAATAATTGAAAATCATGACAATAATGTTTGTTCTTCTCCTGATATCTCTCCTATTTGTGAAGAAGATATCTTAGTGTTAGAAGATCCAATCAATGAGCAACATGAGAATCTTGTTTGTTTCTCTCCCCCTACCTCTCCTACTTGGGAAGAAATTGTTGGACAAGAGGATGAAATCATTGATATATTTATGGATTGCATAGATGAAGATGCTAAGGTGACATTAGATTCCCCCTCGATAGAAGATCATCAACAACAAGTTAAATCCATTGAGGTTTTGAATGCAAATTTGACTATTAGATCTCCTTTAATCATTGGACCTCCTAATTTAACTCCTTTAATTATTTGACCCCCTAAAAGTACTCTAATTATTGGACCTCCTAAGTCACCTCTCATTATAGGACCTCCTAAACCTCATGGCCATATCCTAAACTTTGCAAAACAATTCACTAGTAATCATGTGTCGAAGCAACCAAGTTATCATATTGTTGTTCACACATACAATACTAGAAACAATAAGCAACCAAAGAAAACACCAATATCCATCCCATTACCTCAACCATACCTCCCACCCGCACCTAACATTTTGTAGTGTAGTGGTAAATAATTTGATCTTGTTAAACAACTTTGTAACACTCCTGATAAGATCTCTTTGTCGAATTTGATTCAAACATCACCTATTTATCATGGCATGCTTCAACATGCTTTGAAAAAAGTTGGTGTCCCTCCTAGTGGGCAACCAAATGATGTAGCAGCATTGATTGAGAGTATGAATTCACCTAGTATGGACATTGTCTTTCATCAAAGTGAGTTACCCCTTTAGAAATGCAAAAACAAAATGATGCCTTGATGATAATGGGTAGTATTAACAAGGTTGGGAATAGGGGTACCTTCATTGAAAATGGTTTACGGCTTAATGTTTTTAGTGTTAACCTTTTGGATTGAATTAGAGCAAACAAGACTACAATTCAACCAGTTGATTTGTCGATCAAAGGTTTTGATAACATGGAAAGACAATTGCTTGGTGTGATAATGTTACCTGTTAAAGCTAGTAAGGTTATATTGCAAACTCCCATCCATGTCATTCCCCATGAACTTTCATATAATCTTCTCTTCTAGGTATACCATGGATTCATGAGATGAAAGGAGTTCCTTCAATGCTACATTTTTTAATGTAGTACACATACAACAATAAGGTCTACACAATAGAAGCTAATCCTAAATTTGAAAAATTATTATAAATCGAAACAAGAATAGAGAGTCCTTTTGGAACATTGATACCAACTTCAAAAGTTGAACCTGTACAAATTAAAGATAAATATGAGTGTCTTTCATCCATGACAAAGCTATTAGATGATGATTGGGGATCATTAGATTTCACACCTACATTCATGGGGGAATGCAAGATTGCACCATAAAATTTGGGAAAAGAGAAATATGTTGCAATGATATCAACACAATCTATCATTGAATCATCCACAACTTCTAGTAAAGAGGAAAATACAAATTACACATCCACTTACGATAAAAATGATTATGAAAAACCACCTTCTTCAAAATAAATGGAAGCCATTTATGGAAGAGGGTATATGCTCTTGAAATAATTTGGTTATAACGTGGTGCAAAAGAAAAAGGAATTTGTGTTACCATAGAGCCCAACACACAAGAAATAACAAGAGATCTTGGTTATTCTCCTTCAAAAATAATGAAAACATCAAGTAGTCCTTCACTTAGTCATACAAGAGACAAATAGGATTAATTGCTACTCCTTGACATGTGGTAGTTGTAGTATCACATAATACTCACTACCATGCATGGGGGTATAAACTAGGCTTTATGTAATCATATATCATCTCACAAGGAGTGGCACATTCTCATCCATTTTAGGCTCATCTATATCCCTACACTTTGGGGGGCAAGGGGTTAGGTAGCCTTATGTTAGGTGTATTCCTTCTAGAAAGGGATCCCTTTGTATCTCCTTAAAACATTAGTGTGGCAAGTACGCTAACATTTTAAGGGGGGGAATATGGTCCCTCGCTTATTGGTTGCATTTAAGAAATGGTCCCTTTTTAGTGATGATAGCATACATCTCCTAGGAAGTGTGACCTTGGAAATAAAAGTGTGGCCTTCTCAATCTATGTTAGTATATCTTTAGTGGTGATATTGGGATTGATACCCCTAAGAGTGTGACCTTTCTTGGCATATGAAGTTTCCCTTGGTGGTAATGCTATGTTTAGTATGCCCTAAGGTGTGAGTTTCTATTCCACAACTTGTCCTCTCTTGGTGGTGATGTCATGTGTGATGTTCCCTAAGGTGTGACCTTTCATGTATTGAGCAAAGGCCCTTTGTTGTTTTTATAAATTACCTTTTGTGGTGATGTTGTTACAACACCCCTTGAGGTTTTGGATTTATCTTGTTGTCATTTTTCCACCTCCTTAGGCGAGTTTGTGCACCTTCTTAGGTGAGTTTGTTATTTTTTCTTCACTTTGTTCACATGCATTGGACTTAGTGGTGCGTTGACATTGGCATTTTTCCTTTACTTTGTTCACACACGTTGAACTTAGTGTTGCATTGGCATAGCATCTTGATCATTTTTGTAGCACCTTGTAAAAGTTATCAAGGAGTATAACTCTTGGTATGGTTGTCAATGGGTCCACACCTAGTGAATAACTGACTTCACTTCTACCTAGTGTGTTTCTCATAATATCTAGGCATAATCTCAAGTGCTTATGTTTTCTATATTTGAAAATTTATTTCCTCCATTCACAAGATACCATTCTATGTAACATATAGTTTTCATGTATGGTCCTTCCTACTACCCATGATAAATATGGAAATCAATTTTCTTAGTGAAATTTTAAGTATTTTAGTCTTTTATATCTAGGGGTCTACTTCTTTATTCTCAAGGATACCATTCTAGACAAACTATCTCATTATATGCATGCACTCTTATATTACCCATATTGAATATGTCTACCACCTCCTTATATATGTTTCTCGATAGTCATTATAGATCTAATCTTCTATGACTTCTTTGTTTACATATATATGTAATACTATGATAAAAGCTTTGGTTCTTATATATTTATTGATAGAATTATGTTTTATTTCTTATATCATGTTTGTAATTACTTAAGTTCATTCTTCTAGCACATTGAATTAACTATTTATTTTATATATTAGTTAAACATGTGTTTTCAATTTCAAATTTCATAGATCAAATATAACATAAACTTAAAACATCAAATTATTCTAACAAAATTCATCTTAAAACATTCTCAAACTCAAAGTTTTTTCCTTATAGCATGGGATTCTTTTACAACTCCCAAGTGTTAGGGTTTAGGCAGATTGGAGCAATAAAGATTAACAATTATATGCAGATTAAATAACCTAGAAATAACAATGAAGAATAATACAAAAGAGATCAACACAGAATTTAACGTGGTTCACCCAATATGGGCTACATCCACAAAAACTCAACCGTCCAATGGATTTTATTATCCTATGCAAAACAGATTACAATCTCATGAACACCATACTGCAACATACATCCTAGCCACTTATAACAAGCCTTTTGGAACCTTCTAGAATTAGGGTTTTACAAGGTCTTTTTTCATTTGTCGTGTTAACCGAAAAACCTTGACGTGTCAATGGGAAAAAGCCTGCACAGGAACCCCATTTCTTGTTACAAGTGTACAATACTTGCATGATCATTCGCCACATACCAACACAGAGATGCTTCAACAAACATTCAAACACTTTCAAAAATGCCCATATGTCTTTGTAAAATAATACAGATAAGCAAATAAAAATGGTTAAAGCTAGTGGGACACCTCCACAAACACCTATATGCTTATACAATCTGGATGCATCTATGAATACCTAGACATATTTGTGAATTCCTAGATGCCTTTGTGAATTCCTAAATGCTAACACAACTCAATTGGATTACTTGCCTCAACTTCATGAAAATCAAGTAAAATTTGACCTAAAAATCGCATTGGAAAGTTTTTCAGAGCTTACATGTTGCATCAGATAACTTGCTAAACTTGCTCCTATAAAATATCCAGTATCCAAGGCACAAAATCTTATCATTTAAGCATCTTTTTCTCTCTTTTCTCCTATGCATTACAAAAAAAAATGAATAGTAAAATGAAATGTAAGCCTAGTTATAGAATTTCAAGACCTAATTTTCAAAAATTTCAAGTAAATTTTCATACTATTCTTTCCATACCTATTTCACGAAAATATAGTACCTCAAAAACTATAACTTATTTTGTAACATAACTTCTTACATACGGATCTTGGTTCTGCACTCTTATGTATGGTATGTTTTTTCTTCGTCTATTTATAGACCTATCCTTCCTCTAGATGCATCCTTTCAACCATTTTTTATAGATGTACATTTCAATTATTAACTCATGACTCTTCATACTATTTTCTTCCATATTAAGGCTTGCCTATATAGTCACCCTTCCCCCTTTTTTGGGGGGTACATGGCTTTAGAACTTGTTGGGGGCAATGTCACTTCTATTTTTCTTAACATTCTTTGTCTACTCTCTTAGCATTGTTTCTCCTTGTTCAAGAGGACATTGAGGGAGCACACATTACCACTTATCTTTTTGCATGATTTCTTAGAGGCCAAGTACAAGTACACTTGATTTTCCACTCTTTATCACAATCACCTAGCAATAGAGCATGGTAGGATTATGTCTCTATTTTCTAGCATCAAAACATGCTAAAAGAATTTCTATGTATGTTCTTATAGATATTTTATTCTCTCATCCAGATCTATAAAGATATTTTCTTCTCTATGTGTATAGATTTTTCTTTCTATTCTTTTTTACACATCTATAAAAACATTTCTCTTCTATATTCATATGGATATTCATTTCTCTATGTGTACTAATTCATAATTTTGTAGGTCATTATTTTCTAACATTTGTTTTGCAAATTTTAATTTGGGAGCATAAACTTTTTGCTCAAAAAAATTGTAGTGTATCCTTTGTATTGTGTATTCAAAACTATTTAAGGTTTCAACAATTTATTTTATAAAATTTCATATTTTACTTTCCATACTTTAGCATAGCTATATCACCTAGTGAAATCAACTAGCCAAAGTGGAGGCAAAATGTAAAGTAAAATATTGCATACTTTGGAATTTCTAATATATGCATTGCACTTCTAGCATCCGCTCCCATAGCATGTCTTAAGTTGCAGTTGGCATATTTCTTAAATCTCTTTCCCTCACTAGTTGCCAATTTTTATTTGTGGCTTTGTTTCAAACACATTTTGTGATTTTCCTATGATTGGATTAATCTACAATAATGAAGATATTCCTATGATTATTGAGGACTTATTTAATTAGGTGTTAGGAGTCTTAGGTAACAAGGTGATGATATGTGTGTCCTAGGTGATGAATGAGCAATAATATCATTTCATATGAATGAATTAGGTGATGATTGAATGCAATGGATGATTAGATAAAGGCAACATTATTTAGGTGTCTACCATAATTATCCAACATAAGTGTGTCATTTATAAAATGAAGTGCTCGTCTAAACAAATATTATTGTATAAAAAAATATTATTTTTATGTGGTACAACTACTAGACGACAATGTATATACATTAAAAATTTCAATGACCTTACTGGGCCTGCATTGTTGTTTAATTATATGTTTAATGACAATGGGCTACCCAGACTAATAGAAGAACCCATGAGGTACTCAGAGCAGTAACATAACTTGTATGGGTACACGCATCTAGCGCAGAACCTGCTAACATATGTATTTTTCAATCTATTAGCTGAGTTATTTTTCAGGTAGTGTAGGAGACGGTAAAGTTGTACAATGCATTATGATTACATTATATTTGCATCTCTTTATGTGCCTGTTAAGATACCATCCTATGAGTCTTTGAAATCTGTGGTCCTTAGATCGTTTTGGTCACTTAGACATAATTAAAATTATATCATTTCATTTAATGAGGCTTTTGTCTTTGAATTTATCTGTTTTTCATCTAAAATAGCAGACACAAGGTTTGGATGATGTGGTCTCGGTGGGCTTGCAAGGAAATTAAGTTGAGATCCATGTGTTTCTTTCCAAATGTCATGATTACAATCTGCTAATTTTAGAAAAATGTCAAGGTCATGGAGCATGACAGGATATGTGTCTTTACGCTCAAATCTCTGATATAATTTTACTTAATTGTGACAATAACTGGTCATTCTGAGAAAGTCTTCCATAATGGAATGGAAGGCCTAGTGCCCTCTCGGCCCTTGTCTAATGTTCCTTCCACTTCCAACACATCATCGATCATTGCCATAATTTCCCAGTTTTCAGCTCCAAATTCATTATTCGGCTGTCTCTCAAAGATGAGGGGTGTCCCTTAACTCTGCATTTTCTTTAAAAAGGCCTGAAATATGCAAATTATAGTACCAATTCCCTGAATTATGAACTAGGAGGCAAAGAGTAGCACAAAGAAAAGATGGTAATGGAAATAGAAAAATGGCAGAATTGTAAATTAATATCAATTTGCTACAGAACACTTGAATGACGTCCCAGTTCCTGGACTTTGGTGATTGAAGGCAAATGAAATGTCATTACATAAACCATTTTCAGATCAGATAGCCAAGTCTAACACAATAATGAAAGTGGGTCATCCTCTAAGACAAAGACTATTCTAATTACTTGACATAGTTAGTCTTTGCTACTCAAATAGTAGATTAAAGCATAGTTTACATATTTGGAATCGGAGAGTACTCGGCAAATACTCAGCAAATGTGTGTGGATATTTATGTATGTGTATGTACTCAAGACTGCATTGTGCACACATACATATCTATAAACATACACAGGATGCCAAGTTTGCATGCATATATACACACAAACATGCCAAGTTTGTGGGTTTTTTGCGAGCTACTGGCTATTACTCGATAATTTGACGAGAGAAAATCCATCTGCATACTGCCTGCGAGTAAAAGCAGAAATTACTCGGCATGCAAATTTTTTGGAGATTACTCGGCTACTCGGAGAGTAATCAGAGAGTATGTAAACTATGGATTAAAGCACTCATTATCTTGAGATTTGAGGTAATGTATGGGGTATTTAGAATAATTTTGTTGGAAAATGAATAACACATGAATCTATGATGGATTAGTTATCAATAGGGTCAGTTATTCAGAGATAGAGCATCTAGAAGCAAATAGGAGGTCTTAGGTTCTAGTCTTAATTGATTCATGAAAATTTTTACATATAAATAGGATCCCCTGAGTACCTGCACTTTGACATTGAGGGTATTCAAAATGAGTCACACCTAAACTGAAGATGGATTGGTCAGCAAGAAGACTAGTAACGCAATGGTAGAATGTCCCAACAACAAATGAAAATCTTAAGTTGAAATTTTAACTGATATGTGATAAATTTAACAGTTTAAAATAATTTTCAGCTTCTAAGCCAAGTGAAGCAATTTCCAAGGATCTATTAAGGAGAATTTAAAAGAGAAATTGAGTTCCCAAACCAGCACTGCACTTTAAATAGCTAGTCTAGATGGAGAATTCGTATGGCCAGGATATAGTTGAAAAAGAAGTAATTAAGGTCCAACTTTCTAAATTCAAAATCTCGTTATCTGAAATGTAAGTCAGTCATGCAAATGAGAAACATAGCTTGCCTGAACAAATTTCATTCTCAAGGTTCCAAGATTGTTTGAGACTGATAGTGGTGCACTAAGTCATGATTTATTGGTGCGTTGATGTGGCATCACATGATTTGTCAATTTGTGTACTTTATGGATAAAAAATGTTTTGCAATTGGATATTAAGGTGCTCCACTATGGGGCCCACTGAGGACTACTTCTATCCCCACTATTGAAATATGCAAATTATAGTAGCAATTCCTTGAATTATGAACTAGGAGACAAAGAGTAGCACAAAGAAAAGATGGTAATGGAAATAGAAAAATAGCACAATTGTAAATTAATATGAATTTTCTACAGAACACTTGAATGACATCCCAATTCCTGGACTTGGTGATTGAAGGCAAATGAAATGTCATTACATAAACCATTTTCAAATCAGATAGCTAAGTCTAACACAATAATGAAAGTGGGTCATCCTCTAAGACAAAGACTATTCTAATTACTTGACATCTAGTTAGTCTTTGCTACTCAAATAGTAGATTAAAGCATAGTTTACATACTCGAAATTAGAGAGTACTCAGCAAGCCCAAAAATTTTGACTCGGGAAAAACTCGGCAAATACTCAGCAAGTACTCTGGAAAATACTTGGCAAATGTGTGTGGATATTTATGTATATGTATACTCAAGACTGCATTGTGCACACATACATATCTATAAACATACACAAGATGCCAAGTTTGCATGCATATACACACACAGACATATTTATACACACACAAACATGCCAAGTTTGTGGGTTTTTTGCGAGCTACTGGTGATTACTCGATAATTTGATGAGAGAAAATCCATTTGCATACTGCCCGTGAGTAAAAGCGGAAATTACTCGGCATGCAAATTTTTTGGAGATTACTTGGCTACTCGGAGAGTGATCAGAAAGTATGTAAACTATGGATTAAAGCACTCATTATCTTGAGATTTGAGGTAATGTATGGGGTATTCAGAATAATTTTGTTGGAAAATGAATAATGCACGAATCTATGATGGATTAGTTATCAATAGGGCCGGTTATTCAGAGATAGAGCATCCAGAAGCAAATAGGAGGTCTTAGATTCTAGTCCTAATTGGTTCATGAAATTTTTTATATACAAATAGGATTCTCTGAGTACCTGCACTTTGAAATTGAGGGTATTCAAAATGAGTCACACCTGAACTGAAGATGGATTGTTCAACAAGAAGACTAGTAACGCAATGGTAGAATGTCCCAACAACAAATGAAAATCTTAAGTTGAAATTTTAACTGATATGTGAAAAATTTAACAGTTTAAAATGATTTTCAGCTTCTAAGCCAAATGAAGCAATTTCCAAGGATCTATTAAGGAGAATTTAAAGGTAAATTGAGTTCCCAAACCAACATTGCACTTTAAATAGCTGGTCTAGATGGAGACTTCGTATGGCAAGGATATAGTTGAAAAGAAGTAATTAAGGTCCAACTTTCTAAATTCAAAATCTTGTTATCTAAAATGCAAGCCAGTCATGCAATTGAGAAACAAAGCTTGCGTAAATAGATTTCATTCTCAAGGTTCCAAGATTGTTTGTGACACAAGGGATGATATTCAATTATGGAATGGTTAAAAGCATTCAAGCAAGCATGGAATATCTGGAGGAGATCTTGAGAATGAAATGTAAGGATTATATTATAAATATCAATATATTTATTATTTTCTTTTTAGATGATTTAGTATAGGTTATGCTAGGGTATTTTCCCTTGAAAATTATAATATATTACTTTGATAAAAATCAACAAAATATATTACAAATATTTAGCATATGCTTCTTTATAAATATGTTTATAAGAAACAAAAATAATGTTAATTCCAAATAGTAATAGTGGGACCAAAATCTAACTATACCATATAAAAATCTAACAAAATAAATTACAAGCACTTTAAAGTTAACTGCTATACCACCCCCCAATTTTCCATACTCACAAGCACTTCCTCTTGATGGTTTCAATCACCTTCTTCATGAAGCTTATTGCACTACTTGGGCTAGCTTGCCAAAAGATAGTTGACTTTTCTAAGGTAGGGAATTGAGTATGATGACTAAGCTTCCTATGGTGCTTGGACCTATGAATAGAACCACAAGGATACTATAATAACCACCAACTTCAAGCCTTTAGGATCATGTGAAACATGTAAGCCCATCATAAGCTTCCCTGCATTGCTATATAACACCCTAAATACACCAAGTTGAATTTTTATAGCGTAAATTTCCTCCTATAATTTATCTTCTCCTTCCACATACTTTTTTGCCAAACTCTCCTAGAGCTTCTATGTCCTTCGTAGTTACTATCTCAAATTGGTCAAGTAGGAATAAATTGAGAAGCTAGAGGTGCAAATTAGCGTCTATTACAACAAGGCAAATATCAGCAATGAAATATCCCCTTATTGTTGATTTAGGTTTCTTTCCAAACTATAATCCTCTTTCTCTTGATACCCCTTGCACAAATCCTATGGTTGTCATATATTCATAGGCAAAGATTTGTTTTATTGTCATGTTTGACAATGATACTTGAGTATTCTTCTCTTTACCCCTACAAGTCCTACAAATACTTGTCATTCTTATACATACAGCAAAAGAAATACGTACTAACAAGAAAACCAACAACGAATACCACCTAAACATCACAAACTAATAATGCTTCACAATGCAATCTCACCACACTAATAAGCCCACCTTCACATGTGAATTCACATCACCCTTTAATGTCTTCCACTACCAAATCTCTCCATCTCAAGCACAAATACCTCCCATACAATCGATCATCATAACATGATATGGGTAATACTACAATTATATTTTCAACATGATCCATCATTAGTATTGATAGAAGCATAGCTAGCATACATGCAACCCTTAGAAACCTTGTCTTTTTTAATGATTACTAAATAAAACAAAGATCAAGGTTGCTAGAACCTTATATGTTGCTCCAAATTTGTCTAAGAATGGACATCCTATGACTATATATATAGCTATTATGTGTTACTAGTCAATGCTACATTAGCTAGATAATCTACTACCAAATTCAATTTTATCTTACAATGAAGAAAACTAATCTCCTCAAATATGGATTTGATGTCTTCTATTTCTTTTGCATGCCTATTTAAATCCTAGTTTTAATTCTACCTTTGCTTATTGTTAAGATTTTTGCTAGAAAATCTCTTTATATTGCAACTTTAGGCATCCTAAAGGAAGTAGCTCCCATCAAACCAACTATTAAAGTTTCCCATTCTACTTTGTTATTCAAATTTTTCCCAAAGAAAAGAGAGCCTTCGTATAGATGCTCCCTAAATAAGTTACTAAGTACAAACCTCCAACCTACCATTCCTACCTTTAAAGGCTCCATCAAAGTTCAATTTGATGAAGCCCTCTAGAGGAAGGATCTATCATTCCTCACTCTCTCAATTTATCCACCCTACTTTGACCATATTTTCTAGCAAAAGGATTTTCTCATATCCCTTGAATGGGTATTATTAATATAATTATTATGATTAGTATAGACAAATATATATTATATATTATATATTTTACTTTATTATTAATTATATTAAAATATATATTTTTAATTATTATTATTATTATTATTATATGTTATGTGTACCATTTTCCCTTAGCACCCCCCTTGTCATCACCAAATTTATGTCCTCGGTCTCCCATCCCCTTGTTCCAAAAATTCATGGAACTATGATTATTATAACTAAGTTACAAATTTGGAAAATAAGTGGGTTGCAAACTTTTAACCAATCAACAATAGCTAATTTCTTGCTAGATATCACAACTTGAGAAATTGCACAAGTATGGAAGGTAGCTAATTTTAATATCAAATAATTTTGTTTCTTAAGTGTTTATGCAATAGTTAAAGTTTTTTTTGAGAAATAGGTGAGGCCATACAAATGATTGACACAATGTAGTCAAGGATAGAGAGAAAATTCAATGGTGACCTTGACCTTGCAAAAACACCAATCAATACACCTATAAATTACATAAATTCAACAAAGGAATGCATTGAACAAACACAACAAGATACAACTTTGATTTGGGAATAGAAACAAAAGGTTGATTCACCACATCGCCAATATATCATTAAAAAACTTTAGATTTATATTCAATAGGTTATTTGAATGATTGTACATAATATTTTGGGGAAATTTTGATAAATTTTTCCCCTTGGAAATACAACATTTCAACCTACAAGAATGAATTACACAAGCCTAGTAAAAGAAAACAAACACTTGAGCTCTTGATAACTTGTAAAAAATGATGAAATTCCACTCTCCAAGTGTTATCTACAAATAAACTTTGTGGGAGTTTTCTTTCCTTCATTTTCCTATATTATTTCAATTTTTCCTCTTGTAAATAGGACACCAAAATAAAGAATACATGCATGGTCAATTTTCAACCCATTCCCCCCAAGAGGATTTCATTCACTTAGTGAAAATATCCAAGTGGGAACCCTCCTCCTCATGCAACATTTCCAAATAGATACAATGAATAAGTTAGATTACTCCACTTCTAAGGAGCAATTTAGACAAGTCAAATATGTCTTTTGCATGTAACTTGCCATCTATGATGTGTCCTAGATGTTATCATGTATAATTCCCATATTGAAGGAGATGTCATAACTTGTCATGAATTAGTCAACAAGTTACAAGAGGGGATTTCCAAGATTCCAACCAATTGGGACACCCAAAATTGAGAGAAATATCAATAAAAAAATATAAAATGTTTTTAACCTATAGACTTTCCACCTCCTAGGAATCCAAGGTTCTTATTTGTAAAACACAAATAAAAAAGTTTTTTTATTTTTTTTATTTTGTTTTTTGTTGCACCCAATCATTGAGATTCCCTTGCATCGAACACCTTGACTAGAGTGAGCTCCCACTGACATGTTAGCTTTGAATATCTTCTGAAATTGTGGCACCTCAATTGCATCCTCCTCCGTCATATTCTTCCATTTGATTAGATATTCTATATATTCATTTCCCCTAGTTTTATTGGTAACTATTTGTATCAAGATATCTTTAATTTCTTCGTCTTTTAATTTTGACAACTATGTTTAGGAAAAATTCCCTCAATGTTCTCTTCTTCTTCAATCTCTTGACCCTAAAGATAGTTTATATATCTTCCATATTAGAATAGGTGAAATGCCAGTATCACCTATTAACCTGATCTCATAGGAATTAGTTAAAATATTCCTTAACACTCAATATAGTTCAATCATTTTCAAATTAAACTCGTTGTTTGACCTCTTGAAAAATTATTCCTTCTGAGGTGAGCTAAAACTAGATTAGCTTCCTAAAATTCCTTCTTCCTTCTCCCTTAGTCTACACATTCCTTATAATTTTGGTCACTCTTCATTAGATACTCCATCACTTGTTTATATGCATCAATCATATAATCAAAAAAGTCTATTTAGATCTACATTTCTAACACCTATTGAACAACCACTTCACTCAATTTTCAACATGGATAGGGTTTTACCCATCTACAACTTGAAACAATGTCCTACATATTCTTCAATTTACTAATTTTTTGTAAGAAAATTTAGCATGTGTCAATACTAGGTCCCATACTTGGGTTTGTTACCATCTATACATCTCAATACATATGTCACCCAAAAAAAATTAATACCTTAGTATTTCTATTTATGTACATATGATAAGTTGAATTAAAATTCAACCCAGTTCTCAAAATTTTCCATAACATACACCAAAAATGACCAAAAACTTGACATCCCTATCTAAAAATATGCTCTTTGGTACCCTTTGTAACCTTATTGTCTCCTTGAAGAAAAAACTTGCAATTTTGGAAGCCTCTCAAGTTTTTGACAAGAAATAAAGCGTGCTACCTTTGATATCCTATTCACAACAACAAAAATTGAATCATGATCCTTCTAAGTCTTAGAGAATCCATGTTGATAACTTTGAAAGTCCTTAGTGGTATCGAAAATGGTTGGTAGAGCCTAATACTATAAATGATTTATTTGGAATATTGACATATGTGACATATTTATATAATTATCTAAACATAAAACTCCATCTTTGACCAATAATAGAAGAGACAATGTCTTATCAAATCCAAAATGCCTAACTAGTCCTTCTCTATATTTCTCCCTAATTAGGTTCTCCATCAAGTTATGCACAATTATTTCTTTTTGAACAATATTCCTTCTTGCACCAATGAGTGTAACCATGGTCACATATCCCCAAGGATTGATTCCATGCATTCCTTTCATGCTTCATTGAAATTGTCATCCTCTATATACAAATCCATTGAGTCAAATCCAACCACTTCAACCCTCATATTTGTGAGTGATGAATATATTCTCAAAGGATCAATAAAATTTGGGTACTTATAATTTTATTGTTTAGAATAAGTTAATATTTATGTAAGAACTCCACTCACTTACCTTGCTTGATGTATTGAAGTGCTCGATGGTCTATATGCAACTTAAATTAACCAAGAATAAAATAATGACTCCACTTCTGCATACTTGAATAATGGCATAGAAATCTTGATCATAAGTTAATTATTTTCACTTAGAACCATTCAATTTCTTATTCATGTATGTCATGGTTCATCCCTTCTAACTCAACATTGTCTCAATAGTTGTCCCACTAGAATCACAATCTACATAGAAAACCTTGCAGAAATATGGTAATGCTAACATTGGTTGTTCTATGATAACCAACTAAAAAAATTTCTTACTTATAGTTGTCCACTTAAACTCTCTATGATCCTCTCTCATGGTTTTCATGATAGGGGCAAAAAATGCCACCAAAATTGTGAATGATTTTTTATAAAAATTAACCAAACCATAAAAAATGATTGCCTTGATCATACTGTTTGATGTTAACTACCCAAAACTTGCTCTAACCTCCTTTGAATCAATTTTTAGAGATCTACTATAGATTACAAATCCAATTTAAACAAATTTTATCATCATAAAACTACACTTCTTGAGATTTATCAGTAGCTTATTTTCCTTTGGATTTTATAAAAATGGTTTTAGATGTTTCAAGTTCTCTTATTTAGTTCTATAGAAAATAAGAATAAAATCAAGACAAACTATCACAAATTTTATAAGAAATGGCTTCAACATCTTGTTCATGAGTAATGGAAGTACTTGGCCCATTTTTTATCTAAATGGCATTACTATCCATTCATACAAACCCTCCTTAGTATTGAAAATAAATCTTCCATTAATCACTCTCTCTAATCTTGATTTGGCTATATCCTTGAATATTTAGATTGATTTTTGTGAAGAATTTAGCTCCACCCAAGCAATCCATTAGATCATTCATCCTTAGAAATGAAAGTTTTTATTTGATGACAATCTTCTTTATAGCCTTACAATTTTTACACGTATAATATTTTGCATCCTTATTTTGGTGTGAGTACAATAGGTACAACACATGAGCGCAAATCTACTCTTGCTCGAACCTTTCCTTAATAATTCTTAAATGTGTTATTTCATCTCTTCATGTTACATAGGTGTCATTGTATAGGCATCCTTGTTGGGAAAATTGACCTATAGTATTATATCATTATGATGATTTATGTAAATTTTGGGTGGAAGACCTTGGTTCACTTCTTCATTGCTTGAAAAATGATAGAGAACTCTTATCATAAACTAAGTATTGTATATTAGCATCTTTCAATTTATCAATGAAGTATGCTATGAGTTGCCTCTCCTATCTTGTTAGTGTTATCATTTGTCCTTTTCAGGACACCACAAAACAACACAACAAATATGGTAGAGTTGTTCTTCAAATTATAAGGGGAAGATCCCTGAGACCTAACTAAAACCTAAAACTAACGTTAGATAAAAACTATAGATAGAACTCACAAGTATGCACATTGTACAAAATTTTAATGGCGAGTTTTGCATAAATGGAAGTTACTAAATTGACTATGTTTTTTTCCCAGATGCATGCAATAGATTGTTAATAGTTAATTCTTGTAGTGATATTTTTAGATATTAAACAAGGGTAAAATAATTCAATACAAATGAAGAAAATTAACTTTCCACTAGCTAAAACAAAGACCAATATTTGGTTGGAAATAAATATTTGAAGGGGAAATAGGAAATTTTTTACTATTGGCTAAAGTAGAGATCAATAAATTAGCATTAATAGGAGATAGTCAAACAAGTGAACACCACATGATTTCATGGAAAAAATAAATTTTATACAAAGATATAATTTAGAAGATGGATCTCACCAATACAAAGCTTGATTAAATGTAATCTCAAGATTGTTAGTTTACATTAGAAAATTACAAACATGTAATCATAATAACAATAACTACAATTGAATAATAACTTCCATAACATGATCATGAATTCAACTAACATTAATAATGTATGCACCCAAGGAACTTATTTATAAGCTTTCAAAGGATAACTTCTAAGAAATTATGAAATAACAATAAAATATCCCAAAAGTACTGATTTAAAGCTACTCTATCCCTATTTGTATAAAAAGTGAAAATAAAACTATTTTAAGACAAACCTAACCTAAAATAGACTATTTTCCATTGCCTAAAAAAGTCACTATTAGTGATAATAGTTATTAGATGCAACTACTATTGAAAATACAAATTTGGTACATGAGTGTCCTCTTATAAATTTGAAGCAACATTTGACCTAAATTTATTTGAATCCTCTCAAACCTATAAAATATAGAAAACCTTCTAGAATCTTTGGAAAAATATTGAACTACTACTTCGACAACACTTTGATTGATTTCTTTCATAAAAATAACGAGAGGTCTAAAAGATGAATTCCTCTTAACTCCTAGAAGTCTCACTATTGATCATTGAAAATCTTCACAAATGATGTTGAGGACCATCTTCAAACCTATTTTTTCTTCCAACCAATAGGGAATAGAATGACACCTCATTTAAATAAATTTTTCTATGACTTAACCCTATCTTCAAGAAGAGGTAGAGAAAGTAAGTGGAAAAGACACTAGGAAAGCCTACTTGGAGGAATTTTTGAATAGCCTCACCATCATGAAGTCATGCCACCCGAATCAACCATCGTAACCCTTCACTCAAGCATACTTATGAATTTATTTCCACCTTTATTGTTAGTCACACATCACTTGAAGCATTGCCACTTATCTTGAACTTAAGCATAACTTTTAGTGGCCTTTTCCATTCAAAAGTGTGCCTCAATTTGCACTTATTTCCACTTGAATGATTGACACATTTTCATACCCATTTTTCCAACCCTCAACATGTTTAGAAATTTTTCAAGGTGACACACTTAAGTGGAGCTTTATGTTACCTTTGCTACCCATTTTATGTGCTACACATGCTTTATAATCCATTATCCCAGATTATTTTCACCTAAGTTTCTACCAACTTAAAACTAACATGGGTGGAACTATTTGGTGTCAAAGACACACAAAATGTGTGCCTTACTTAGATACTTTCAACTTTATTTTAAAAGGTGGTACAATTTAGTTAATAGTTTTCCCTATTTCCTTTCTAGTTGGCATATTTTTTAGGTGGCATTGCCACACCAAAAGTGTGTCATTTACTTTCCCCTAACACATTAACAAAGATCTTTTAACACCTAGTCCATTTTTTCTTATATTGGTGAAACTTTGTCATGGTTTTGCCCCCTCAAAAGTGTGCCACCTTGATGTCTTCTTTGTTTCTATGCTAGGTGCATTAAATAGTAAGTAATTTGCCACTTTTCTATATGGAAGATTGGCATAAAAACTAATTGCTTAAGCCAAGAAAAATTATGCTTCCCTTAAATTAAATTTTGTCACTTTGTTATGGCATGTTTAGAGGGGTTTTAGCTTGGATTTTTCCAACCAAAAGCATGCCAATAATTTTATCCATTCTCCCAACTTGACCAAGGTGGAGATCTCCTCATCATTTTCCATAAATTGAAGCTTGGTGATTCATATTCCAACATTCATCATATTTCAAAATTGGCATTGAATTTTGAAGATGGCCCAATAATGTTGAACTCCCCTTAAAGGAAGAAACAAACACCAAGGTGTATGCATGGTATCTTCCCATTCCAAAAAGGCATGTGAGGGAAGAAAAATAAGAATATATAGTGCCTTCGAATTAAATTTTTCAAAGGTTATCATTTTGTTGCTAAGAGGTACCACAGTCAAATCAAGATATCTAATCCTAATTGAAGAATGTGAATCTAGAACCTAGTGGAAATGGATTTAGAACAAGATTCAAAGATGATGGTGAATCCTTTGAATCTTACTAAAGGATCTCCAAGCCAATGCCAAACTATGACACTATGAAAAATGAATAGGTAGAGAAAGAACAAGAGCGTCTAAATGTGCCCTCATGACATTCAAAGAAGATGATGCAAATCCATAGGATCTAACATCAAAAAAGTGATAATTATCCTCAATGGTGTCATCCTAATCTCCAACAAAGGACACACAAACAAACCGAATATATATATGTCAAGTACTCATCTCAAGAATTTGTATTTGGAAGATAATGTATATACTCCTGATGTGTTGAATTGTTGGAAGCCCATCCAAAGCAACATTGAAATTTGAAGAAGAGATAAATGAGATGGAATGTTAGCACATGTATCTAGAACTTCAATTGATGAAAGGATAGCAAGGTTTAGGTGACCATACTTGTATCTCCTACAAATTTTCCCCAATATATTCTTGAGTATGAACATTGGCCAAATGAACATTGGGTACAAAATGTAAGACGATGTATAATCTAGATCAATCATTTGCCTCTCCAACTACAACAATATCTCTGCTATGCAAATCCTAAATAACCATAGACTTTGGTATGAACTTGTTATGCCCTTAAACTACAATGTAGCCAACTTCTAGCTAGCATAACCTTTAAATAAGCCATATGATCATTTATAAAGTTATATATAGGTAGTCAGATAAACCTAGGTGACATCCATGGCATAAATATGGTATACATAGGATGTAGATGTTAGCTATTATAATCATATTGTGTAGTGTATTCTTATTAAAAATTATATAAAGTATCTATGTTGAAGTAGTTTAGGAGGTTACCCCTCGAAGTGACTTATTGTTCTCAAGATTTTGTGACATATTTCTTATTATATTTTTCTTATACGCAAGTAATTTCATTATAGAACTCAAACACTCTTCCGTATCCCACTATGTAATTTGATAAATAAAAAGAAGATTAACTGGCAATGAAGAAACATAAAAGACATCATTGATAGTCAAAAATAAGATAACCACTTTGTTTTGGCAGACTAGAGTTTGATGAAGCTCTATGTTTATTCGGCATGCATTTTTGAGACCCGAGCCAAATAAAAGGAATAAACAATGGTCCAAAGGAATTAAGAGGCCTGCTTCAATCTGCCCCAGGTGATTGAAGTTGCAAGAGACATTTTACAAGACAAATAAATTTCGAAAGCCTTGGAGAGAAACACTGAATTCTCCGCATAGACAAATAGATTGTATGTCAAATCCGAAGAAAAAAAAATTATTTGCATTGCATGTTTTGTTCAGCATTCAGACATCATGTGAAACCCTCAACTTGGAAATAGGAGATTTTGTTCTTTACATCTCAATATCCCAGTGATAAAGAAGGTGCAGGTTGGACATGGTTTCGTGCTAACAAGAACAAAAAACCTGAGTGAAGGTATTATATGCATAGAGGGCTTCATGGAATGCAATGATTGCATGATATGCTTATTATGGATCTCTTGATAAGGCTTTAGAAATTTCAAGCAAATATCATTAGCAGTTATGAAGCTAAATTATGGGCATGAATCTATTATCTGCACGATTAGCGGAGGAGGTTTAAGTCATGGATTTGCTTCTCATGATCTTGGGTTCAAGTCTTGGGTTCGAGTCTAGGGCCGATTTGACCTGATGCATGTTGCTTGCTGGGCTGGGCCACGGTGATACCCTGGGTCATCAAAAAAAAAATATGAAGCTACATTATGTAACATTTGCAAGCATCCCATCAGCCATGACATGGTATGAACATCACTTGAAGCATGAAGACCTTGAAGTAGTTTATTCAGATGTTGAAACTGCAAGTGCAACTATAGACATATATGCCAATGTGAAAGCACAGAGAACGTATGTGAACTATTTGACAAGTGCCATAAGGAAATGAAGGTAGAGACAACGTACAAGAATCGTTTGACCAAATGATTTGATGAATGTCCACTTCTGGGATATGCTGACACACTATTTGACAAAATAGTTTGAAAGGATGAATGCTTATGCACAGAGACTACATGCAATTGTTTGAAAAAATGTTTCGAAGTACATTATTATCTTAATAGCTACAGGGGTTTCAAAAAATTGCATGAAAGTCTTGACACGTATCCAAAAGGTGGAAATATAAGATGCCTCCTTTGAAAAACTTGCATAAGATGGATCTATTAATAGTAAAAACAGAGCTAAGACAAGGAAATTGCTTGATAGAAAGTAAATGCCTCGAATGAATGTTTTATGCACAAAATAAATTTGTTGAATGGGATTTAGAAACTTTCAAACAGAAATAAATTCAGTCTCATAAGATTGTCAAATGAAATCTTTTAAGCATAATATGAAGATATGCCTATGAATCAAAGGGATTTAGTCAAAATAGTAGTTGTGGTTTCTTTAGTCAAAGGTATGTAAAGAATAGAAATATAATTGAGGCAATACAAAACATTTTAAATAATGATGAAACAAAAAGAGTTTTAGTGCAAGTGAAATCTTAAAACTGGCTACAAGATGTTTGGATCATTATTGTCTCATATATGTTATAGGTGGTATTGGGATTTCTACATTTCAGAGAGTGAAATTGTACATGTAGTGAGATCACTGATTCAACAATTAAGAATGATAAGTTTAACTCTACAAATGAAGTAGGAAACAATAATGTTGATAGTGAAATAAGAGAACGAAGAATCTAGTAGATTGGCTTTTGATGCAGTATTGCACTTGTTTATTTTTTTCTCATCCTAATTCTTTGTTACTTTTTAAAAAGTTACTTAAATCACTTATTTTAACCTAGGTTATAAAATAGACCTTATTAGTGGAAAATTAAAGCAAAACATAACTAAAATAATTTTTTTTTAAATTGTTACATTTCAAGTAGTTATTAGTTAGTTATGGGGGTCCAAAAGTTATAAATAAGAGGATGTTGGATGTAATGGGGGTTCTTACACTATTATTTATTCTTCTTTTATCGTATTGGTTCTTATTCTTCTTCTATTTTGTCTGTTCTTATTCTACGGGGGATTTATCTTATCCTCTCAAC
This sequence comes from Sequoia sempervirens, assembly GCA_007258455.2. NCBI lineage: Eukaryota > Viridiplantae > Streptophyta > Pinopsida > Cupressales > Cupressaceae > Sequoia > Sequoia sempervirens. The sequence continues at coordinate 35,764 of VDFB02111872.1, forward strand.
AAAGGGCTTGTACAAGGAAATTGTAAGGAGTCATGGTGCTCCAAATTTTTGAAATAATCTTAAAAAAAAATTGAACATGGTGTCTTAAACTCTTCACTAATTATTGATTGTTCATGTGTCCAATATGCTATCTTTTTTTATCTTTATCTCCTACATGTTCAACTATATAGAAAATAAATTGAATCCTTCATGTTCCAACTTAGTGGGATTCAAAGAAATATTTTATATCTTTGCATTTTGATTGTTCTTGAGTGTTTTTATGTTACTCAAATGTTTGATGTGCAAGGGGTTTCCCTTATTGTTCTTCACATTGCTTGAGATGGTTTCTTTTTGAGTTTTCATGTCTTTGTAGTGTTGTATGCATGAACTGGAAATATTTGTGCTTTCGTTGATGATTGTGTAATCTTTCTTCCTTGCCTATTAGTTATTCCCCTCTTTTATTTAAGAAATCATTTTTTGTGTCTCACATGTGGTCATCTATGGCTTCTCCCTAATTTATCCATTTGTTAGTTTTCCCTTTTCTCCTTTTTGTACTTCTACATTATAAGTACACAAAAACTATAAAACTCAATCATTTAAGGAATTTTCCCCTCTCAAATGTAAAGGAAAGTTGCTAGTCCATAACAACTTCTCTAACTATTTTAAATTTTTCCCACTACCCATTGGGAAAATCAAGTTAAAATTTGTAGTGCTAAATCTATTTGTCAACACCTTTTGATGTCAAAACCACTCTTCAAGAAAAAAAATTACTTGGTTTTGAAGGGGCATAGTGGTAAGGAGGTGGTGTTTTTTTCTTCTACTGATGGTTGAGCAAAGGAGGGACCATGGGGTTAAGCTAGAGTTAAGGCATCACTTGCATAGAGTCAAGGAGGTGAATATGACACTTGAGATGTAATGAAATAACTTGCACAATAGAAGAATATGATAGGAAATATGCTACAAATACTTGATAATAATTGAGAATAACAAGCCATTTCGAGGGGAAAACCTCTAAATATCTCCAATGATAACATAATTCACCATATGATGATAAAATAAGACTCACTACGTCCTATATATACCTTATTTATGCTTAGGATAACACCCATGCTGACTTAGATAACCCTATATAAGCCTTAGGCCAACCAAATTAACTAAATAACAATATAATAATGATAACATGACTTAATTAAGAGTTAAGTTAGCCACAAGCTGACTATTCATAAACCTATGCACTCTAATATTAAGGGCATAGCATGCCCCCTTTCAAAGAAGTATTGTACTCAATGCTAATCAAGTTTGGATGCTTTTGAATGAACTCCTTGTCCTCCCACGTGGCATCTTCAATTGGTAAATTCTTCCATTGGATGAGATACTGAGTGAGTGTGCAAGTCCTTAGCTTTCTTGTACATTTCTAAAGAATAAACTTTGGTTCCAATATGATTCTTCCTTCTTCGTCGAGCTCAGGTAATATTGTTTGAGTAGGTATATTATGCCCAATTACCTTATTCAAACAAGAAACATGAAAAATTGGATGTATCTTCAAGTTGTTGGTGGAAATTGAATCTTGTAGGAAACACTACCCAGATTTTGCATTATTTGGTATGGGCAAAATATTTTAAAGATAACTTGTTATTCTTTGTTTGTTGCTTCATTAACATTTTCTTGTAAGGTTGCAATATAAAGAAAACCCATTCCCCAAACAGTGTTGGTCCACCTATTGCTTCATTCAATTTTATGACATGGCTAGATTCTCTTTGAGCCCTAAAAGTACTTGTTCTTGATGAAGCATGTGGTCCTCCACAACATAAACTCTTGGTGATACCTTCAATGGTGATGTGATGGAAGGACATGATGATATCCATATAGTACCATAAATGGAGACATTTTTGATGAACTATGAAAGTGTTACACCCTGCTGTGTTGTTACCTAAGTGCTATCACCTTGATGGGTTAAAATGCTTTAATATATATATATGATTGTGTTTTGTATATGAATATTGATGGAAATATGATGAATGAATGTTTAATTCAATTTGATATTTTATAATGTTTTGAAGATGAAAATATAGTATGATGCACATACGAAAGTACATTGTTATCAGCTAAGTACTGTTGTGATGTACAAAAGCTGGATGTAGGAATAGATTTGAACCTTCAAAAGAGAGGGAGTATCACTCAGGAGAAGAACTTGATTTGGTAACCCTGGTGAGCCTAATTGAGCATACACACACTCACTTCCTAGTTGGTCTAGTTGGTTAAGATAGTTTGGGAAATGGTAAGTAACCTTCTATCAGGTTTTGTGAATGTTTTGTATTGGGTTATGATCTCATTTTATGAATGTTTTGATTGGGGGTATGCGATTGAGTCTTTATGTTGAGAGTAAGTTCTTCTTTGTGTGTTCATATTTATATGTTAATCGATGAAGTATATATATAGGATGTATATATGTACATGTCTATGATAACTCATACATATGAGTATATGTGTGCATGAGTATACGTAGGTAGACGTACCTATGAATGCTCATGAACAGATAACCCATATGCATGGGAATGTCGATTAGACTAATGTGACATATATATATGCACTTCATGTATATACATCAATCGATGAGTAGGTGAATATATGTGTTTAAATATGGATGTTGAAATAATGTTATATATATAATATATATTAATATAAATGTATATAATTATGTCAATGGAAACGTATATACATATATATTAATATACATATATATGAATATGTATATATATAATTATTTTAATATATGTTTATATATATATATATATATCGATTGGCAAGTAATATATATATATAGTATTGTCGGTATATATTAAAATGCTTTAAACAAAGCAAGGCAAAATAATATAGCGATGTTGTTTGATATATTGAAAGTGTTATGTAATAAGTAAAGCGCATTATAGCGCTGGCATATATATTGTTGTGGCTAAAGTTTAATATGTTGTACTTAAAGCATGTAAAGAATAAGTCAAAAGAGACTTATACGTTGTGCATGGGTAAAAGAAAATAGAGTTTAAACATTGCAAGAATCTAAATGAATGTAGATTTAACATTGTTGACTAAGTCTAAATGCTATGCATAAACAAAGGGAGCTAAAATTATGAAGGTGGCGTCAAAATCTATAGAGTATGGAAACTAATAGAAGTTTAAAACCTATGCCAAAACTAGGTAAAGCCATGTGATAAGTATAAAACTCAGTCAATGCAAAGATGGTAGAGATTTGTGAGAGTAGTCAACATGCAAATCAAATAAGAAACCTGTAGAAATGTGGCATTGTCCCTTGACTCAGTAAAAGAGTCATGTTGTCACAAGCATGAAGTCGACTCAACCATTCTATATGAAATTGGAAATAAGAGGACTGTTATGTGTTGCAATCCGAGAGTTTAAATCAGCTAAGTCGATGCATGTGAATATGAAGTTGACAAATTTGTTAGCTTGCTTGTAGCATTGTGATGCTCAAATTCAAGTATATATAGAGGTGCTCTCTCTACCATATGTTACTCTTTTCATTCTGATTTCTCTATTGTCATTCTACTGTATTTTCTATGCAAGCAATATTTTTGAGAGTTTTAGTGAGAAAGAGAGATTTGTATGTGAGTTACGTTTTGTTGAGAGTTCTTGTGAGGAGGTTACAATTTGGAGATTAGTTGAACATTGAAGGAGTAGCATTCATGGTTGTGGAGGTTGAGATTGGAAGCATCATTATCTTGGTTGGAACTTTATATGATCCAGGCATGCTGATTTCTATTCCTCTGTTGTTTATGTTTGAAAGGTTATTAAAGATTATAAATGCCTTTGTTTGAAAAGATTGCTTTTGGAAATGCATGATATGCTTGTTCTTATGAACTTAGTTATTTCCTAGTTTGGAATAATCTTGGAATGCTTGTTATGCTTGTTCTTATGAACTTAGTTATCTCCTTGTATGGAATATTCTTATTTGATTCTTGATTGAGTCTCAAATTAGTGAAACCCTACTATTTGGGAATATATTTATATTATGTTGAAGTTTGTGTGGCTTAAATGTTATTGGAACTATACTTAGTTCATTAAGTCTATATGGATATTGCATCAAAAGAGAATGTGGAATATGTTTCTATCTTATAGTGCTTTTATGAAAATATCATTTTGAACATGAGAGGTTAGCAAGGTTATTCCTGGGGTTAGAGAAATCCATGGGAAAGGTTGTAACCTAGTAATCACTTTGTTATAGGCTTGGATATTCCTGGGATTAGGGTAATCCATGGTTAAGGGAATAGCCTTGTTGAACATTTTGTTATGTCATCACCTTAGATTGAATGTGTGCTATGTCTATGGTCAATACCAAATCGAGCTAAAGGGTGGGTGGAAAAATGACTCTCAAAGTACTATGTGTTGAATTCTTTGGCCAAAGTAGTGTAAGTAGCCATTATTCACACTATCAATTCACTATGGTCAATAATTGCATTCTAGGCAGGGAAGTCATACATGTATGTTGTAGCTAATGTATGGTAGCTCTAGACATGTAAGACACAACACTATGCTCAGGAAGGTCAAGATTATGGGGTTACCAAACTAATCTCTTCTTCGAAGGTAGGTCCATCTTACCAGTTAGGTAGATGTGCAAGGGACTACAGTAAGTCCATGGTTGATGAAAAAGTGCTTGAGTGATGCTCTCCCTCATACAGTTGGCGACTAGGATTTGAGGATGTAGCGTCAGTTTGGGGACACCTAGAATGTATGCACCAATGATGGGGACATCTAGGAGGTATGCACCAACATTGGGGACATCAAGACCTTTTATTTTGTTTATATATCCTTATCATTGAGCTCATGGAAGCTATGAATGTAAACATGTATCTCTACTCTTATTGAGAAATTGTAAATAGGAAATATTATCATAAAATTATGTATGTAAAATCATTACTTGAATTATTGAAATGATTCTTTGTTATGCAATGGGAAAGTTTGAAATGGTTATGTTTCAAATGTGCATCGTGTTAATCTTGTGAAAATGAAAAAAATTATTGCTCATAATGTTAGCAACATAAACTTTCACTAATGAGTAAAACATAGTAAAAACAATGGGTAGAACAATGGGCATGTTACAGAAAGGAAGTGTTAGACAACCATTCTTCTAGTGGTAGCCAATCTACCTAATGAGATTTGATGAATGTCCACTTCTGGGATATGCTGACACACTATTTGACAAAATTGTTTGAAAGGATGAATGCTTATGCACAGAGACTGCATGCAATTGTTTGAAAAAAATGTTTCGAAGTACATTATTATCTTAATAGCTACAGGGGTTTCAAAAAATTGCATGAAAGTCTTGACACGTATCCAAAAGGTGGAAATATAAGATGCCTCCTTTGAAAAACTTGCATAAGATGGATCTATTAATAGTAAAAACAGAGCTAAGACAAGGAAATTGCTTGATAGAATGTAAATGCCTCGAATGAATGTTTTATGCACAAAATAAATTTGTTGAATGGGATTTAGAAACTTTCAAACAGAAATAAATTCAGTCTCATAAGATTGTCCAATGAGATCTTTTAAGCATAATATGAAGATATGCCTATGAATCAAAGGGATTTAGTCAAAATAGTGGTTGTGGTTTCTTTAGTCAAGAATAGAAATATAATTGAGGCAATACAAAATATTTTAAATAATGATGAAACAAAAAGAGTTTTAGTGCAAGTGAAATCTTAAAACTGGCTACAAGATGTTTGGATCATTATTGTCTCATATATGTTATAAGTGGTATTGGGAATTCTACATTTCAGAGAATGAAATTGTACATGTAGTGAGATCACCGATTCAACAATTAAGAATGATAAGTTTAACTCTACAAATGAAGTAGGAAACAATAATGTTGATAGTGAAATAAGAGAACGAAGAATCTAGTAGATTGGCTTTTGATGCAGTATTGCACTTGTTTATTTTTTTCTCATCCTAATTCTTTGTTACTTTTTAAAAAGTTACTTAAATCACTTATTTTAACCTAGGTTATAAAATAGACCTTACTAGTGGAAAATTAAAGCAAAACATAACTAAAATAAGATTTTTTTTAAATTGTTACATTTCAAGTAGTTATTAGTTAGTTATGGGGGTCCAAAAGTTATAAATAAGAGGATGTTGGATGTAATGGGGGTTCGTACACTATTATCTATTCTTCTTTTATCGTATTGGTTCTTATTCTTCTTCTATTTTTTCGGTTCTTATTCTACAGGGGATTTATCATATCCTCTCAACAAATGACTTGTACAAGGAAATTGTAAGGAGTCATGGTGCTCCAAAATTTTGATATAATCTGATATATATATATATATATATATATGAAAATGGTGTCTCAAAATCTTCACTAATTATTCATTGTCCATGTGTCCAATATGCCATCTTTCTTCATCTTTATCTCCTACATGTTCAACTATATCTAGATAATAAATTGAATCCTTCATGTTCCAACTCAATGGGATTCAAAGAAATATTTTAGATCTTTGTGTTTTGATTGTTCTTGATTTTCTTATGTTACTCATATGTTTAATGTGCAAGAGGTTTCCCTTATTGTTCTTCACATTGTTTAGATGGTTTCTTTAGAGTTTTCATGTCTTTGTAGTATTTTATGCATGAACTAGAAATCTTTGTGCTTCCATTGATGATTGTCCAATCTTTCTTCCTTGCCTATTAGTCATTACCCTCTATTATCTAAGAAATCACTTTTTGTGTCCATACATACTCAACTATAATTTCTCCCTAATTTATCCATATGCTAGTTTTCCCTTTTCTCCCTTTTTGTACTTCTAGGTTAAAAGTACACAAAAACTATATTTAACCTCATCATAGAAGGGAGTCTCACTCAATTTGGCCACTATTTGACATTGGAGCAAACAGGGGTTTGAAGCTCAGATCTAGTGATTCCACCCCCCCTCCCCCCCCGCCTTATTATGATTTTTTTTTAACTTTAAAAAAAACTAATAACATATGTTTATTTTAATAAATATTTTTTCAGTGCTATCCCCTTCTGTTGCCCACCCTTGGTCGCATAGGCAACCAACGTCTAGATCCGGGGACTAAATTTTCTTACCTTTTTTGGAACTTTAGCAAGATCAAGAAAATTGCCACGACTTTTGATCCAGGAGTTAGATTTTGGTGAATGAGATATCAACAGAAAGACTTTGGTTCTAAGAACTATCCATGGTGTGCAAATATTTTTCTCATATTTTAATTCTAGTGCATTTTATAGCTTGTTGAAGTTAGATGTCTATTTTTGGCTCTAAGCTCATAAATTTTTCCTTGATCCACCATTTTTCATGATTCTTGTGACATTGGAAAGTTCTTTCTAAGCTCTTTAGAGTTACTTACAGTGCAATTTTTCCAGATATTTACCTTGGTATAGTTAATTTAGACTTCTTTTTTTTAATACTTCTATTAACTAGTTGGATATTCTTGTTAGAAAAATAATGCATCTATGCCCAATTCATTTAATCCATTTCCTACATAACCCCATGAGAAAGAAAAAACATGCATACACTCTTACAGAATAACCATAATGCATAGACCAAATAGACAAGCCGGAAGATAGCATAAGATATACCTTGGGAAAACCCTCAAGAGGAAAAAACCCAACCTCCAAAAGCATCCATACTCCATCTATTATTTAGCAATAAAAAAATACATGCACTTATAGAGTTACCATGAATACTTTTGAAGCATCAAGCGTATCCAATGCATCCTCCATATATCCAAGCATGAATCCACACATCCCATAAAATGCTTCACATATACACTCCTCAAAAAGACTCAATAATGTCAACCCACTCACTCAGCCAACATTAACCACTAAAAATGTGTGTTTTTATAGGTACAAGCTCACACAAATACAACCAAGTGATAAGATAAAACTGTGTGTCATAACACCATGTGAACACAAAACCATTGACCCCTCATTCAATATTGGTTACTAAGTTTTCACTTTATTAAATGCTTTCACCAAATATTAAATTATTATCCTATATCTCCTACACATAAAATAATAACCCAATGTTACAATACAACATAACAAGTGGTCCTCAATAATTGTACCTAGTGTGGCTAAACACACCTCCTAGGTGCACAACAACTAAATAATTATTTAATTACAATATTATAATAAATCAATTTATGCAATGGTGTACAACACCAAACCCTAACATTCTCCCACTTGTATACATTGCATAAGGGTCAATCAATAAAATGCATCATCATAGTCATACATGAAACTACACGAACCTCCACCATGCTATTGTGCTCCATCAAGATACCTACAATAAAACCAAAGTGACCACCATCTCAAACAAGAACTCCTCTCATCATCAAACATTCCACCTATGGGAAAAAAGGAACATTCCAAGGTGAAGATGCACCAATCCAAAGAACACAAGCATCAAATCCAATTAATAATAAAGGCTCCAAGCTAAGTATTGTCAAAGGTAAAAAGGCCACATGATCGAAAAAGCATCCACAACACATGTTAAAACATCCAACCATCCATACCTCCTAATTATTAACAATATTAGTAAACTCATGTTGACCAACATATGTCCAACCCATAAACTGCAATCACAAGCTCTCTATACCAAACCTATCAATGAAGGCCATACATATCCAAGAACACCCACTGCATGGGTAATGTCAAGTCTGAAAATGATCAAGGCATATCAAGTCACCAATCAACACTATATCAAGGTGTGATAAATGATCAAAACATGAAGTACCAAGAATAATCACAATAATCTACACATGCAACAACAATAGTTGTATACTCTCTCACAACATGTCAACACAATCCTCCCAAATCACAAGAACATGAAAATCCAAGAAGGAACCATAGAATGAAGAGAGAAAACCTATAAATCATAACATGTCCTACCAACACCTCAAAATTGCAACACTGTGTCAAGTATGATCTCCTTACAACCTCAAATGAAAAGCGTCAACAACAACCATCCACTCAAGCTCAAAGATCAAATACAACATACGAAACATGTATAATGCTAACATAGATGTAAACCTCTCTACCAAGGAAATCAAACTCAAAGTATATGTTCCTAGATCAGGAAATCAACCCAATAAACATCTCCTAAACTCCTCATCAATTCATGATAACATAAATAGAATCATATCTACAAGGAGATAACAATGCTAAACATCCCTCAAAATGAATCCTCCAGAACCAACTATCCATAGCTCAAAATATGTATCTGTGAAATATAAACAATCCTCAAATGAGTCTCCCAAAATCAATCACCATGGCTCAAGACTCATTCCCATGAGAAAATAAAGCACGAAACATAACACATCTGAAACAAGAATAATAAAATATCTTTCAGATGATAAACTATTAAGTAGACCAAGAGTGGGGAATGAGAATGCTCCTCCAAGATAACGAAGTCATCATGACTCACTCCAAGAACCATCTCCTCTATAGGTCCATCATGAATTCATGTCCATATCTAGGTGAAAGCTCCCTATCTTCCTACTAAAATCTCTAAGAGTAACCATATCAAGCAAGTGTCTCCAATCCCAAGAGAAATGCAATCTCACCTAAGTCTCCAAGTATTCATGAGCACCTAAAATCTATCAATCCATATTAAGCTCCAAATGTAATACAACACCCTCATGAACCTCCCAAGAAAATGACCAATGCACTCAATACCAAGAGAACCAACAAGACCAATATCAAAGCTCCAACCATAGAATCGAGAACCTCATGACATCATGATCTAACCATGTCCTCCTAGGAGATCACATGAACCAATGCATACATCTTGGTCTCAAGAGAACATGTACCATGCCAAAATTCTAATCTAGAATCAAGAGTACGTCATGACATAATACCAAACACACTCTAAACCAAGAATCAACATCTCCAATAGCATGAAGATAACCATCTCCTAACAATGAACCTATGCATGTGAAAGAACTCTTCTACAACAACAACATCTAAGAACTCCAAGACATCCACAAAAAACTAAGAAGATTATCCATCATCAATGATGAATCCACATCATTGTCAACAACTCCAATTGAACTGTGATACCAAGCTAAATATGGCATCGTGAAAACCATCTCCTAAATGAAAAACACCCATGGTCCACATACACTCTTGACTACAATCCCAATAGCTCCAGAGAAGAAGTAGAACCAACATCTCTAAGACAAGAAGATACAACTGCCATCAAAACATCAAGAATCAATCCTATACTATCAAATCATCATTGTCAAAAATCTCCCATTGAAATGTGTAACCAAGCTATCATGACATCATGATAAAACCACATGCTACAAGTCCCAAGCACTGACAATCATGGCATT
>VDFB02111873.1:0-30163 GCA_007258455.2 Sequoia sempervirens
GTAGAAAATAAATTTTTCCCCTCCCCCCCGAAACTATTGAAAGAGAGACCCCCCAGATTTTGGCACTTTATAAATTAGTGCATTTTACAAAATAAATTTGAGCAATGTATGGAGATTGAAAAACCATTCACTTTTGCAAAAAATGGTACTCAATTTCGGTCTATCGAGCAAAAGTTATTAGACAATTAATTTCATGCAAAAAAGGCCTAATTGAATTGGTTGCACTTTAAAAGAAAAAAGTAAACCTAGATCATAAAGGTGAATATGCGCTTCCAAAAGCTTGTTGGAATCGGGGTGAAATGTAGATTACAATGGAAAAAAAAAAATTGCAACTCCCCTCTTAAACACTTTGAATGAGCTTATAGTTTCAATGTAACCACTAATGATTACCACAAAATGTTATGGTTGAATTGCCAACCAATGAAGATATTAATTACAAGCACTGAAATAACTAAAGATTCTTTATAGGCTTGATCAACAAAGTGAAATAGGAGTGTCTCCTTGGGTAGGGGTATCTACACCCAATGTGACTTGAATTCACGCTGCAAATTTGGGTGACGCCTTGCAATGGATGAATTATATATTTTCACAAATTTGGGGTTAACTAATTGATGGCTTGCAATAATGATTGAAAGCATGAATGGGTTGTTGTAGGTCTAAATACCAGTTACCATGGTCAACAAATTACCTTGTAAATTATGGCATGCCATAGCCTACAATTTATCCTACACCCTGCAACTTCGGCCACCACCAAATTCAAGGGCTTGCCACAAATATATGTGGTGCAACCTCAAACAAAAGGGAATAGTTTTAAGAAGATACACCAATCCATTTCCCTTTGGTTAATCAAAATATATGCTCTCCATGTGCATTGAATATCACACCTCCATTAGCACTAAGACTTCATATTGATGTTAGTCATGCTTTGCATGTTACGAGGGGTATGAATCAAGGACTTGGTGCTTTGAATAGGCCACTGGTATCTTCGATTTTACACATGAGTTGAATGATATACCCAACAATGATTCTGATTCAACAAATTAGCAAAAAATTCCCAACACAAGCCTATCAAAATTGTAGCCTCCAATTTGCTCAGAATTAATGTAGATCATGTTCAATATTTTCCTTGTTCGACATTGAATCTCACTACCTAGAGGCCTAATGAAATTGACCATTAGTCATGTGAGGATATAAATGCAAATCACTAAGTGTGGGGTTAATTCAACTAAATTAATTTCAAAAAATACAACAAAATGGTTCACCTAAAGGCCTGCAGCTATCTCCTTCCAGCTCTAATACCATATTAGAAACAAGGAGGATCAAGGAGATAGAAATGCAATCACAAGTGAACAAAGCAAAGAATTGTATTAGTTGACCCATTGAATAGAGAGCTCAAACCATCAATATATAGTATGATGATGAGCAACTAAATAGCACAAGAATAGGCACACATGCCTTAAGAATAGGCACATGTGCCATGCAATGAGGAGAGGACTCCTCATCCTGCAGTGGTGACGAGTTGCTCTCCTCTATGCAAGGGAGAGGTGTCAAGAGGGATTGGAAACCTCTTAATACACCTTCAACAACCCTAACACCTCATGGGGAATGATTCAAGGGTTCACTCCTATAAAGTAAGATTTTGGCTACCCTTATTGGACACTTGCCCTTCTAGGGTTTTTTGCCTAAAAGGGAAGGAATAGGGCCAAAATCAAGGGTGTTTACACTCAATATTAATGTAAATGAGATATAGTATGACTAATTATGATGTAATAATTCACTAATTTGAAAATAAAATTATTTAATGATGCTAAACCTAAGAAATGCAAAGTGTTGAAAAACACACCGTGATATGCAAAAACACCTAAAAATGCAAGTAAATGATGAAATAATTGAGAAAAATTGGAGAGGTGCACTTGGAATCTGAAATAAAGTGTGGAGAGATTCTAGGATCCTGAGAAATTGACAGAAATTGTTGACTGGGACACTTATGCCAAGCTGGGCAACTTAGTCCTAGTTTAAGGGAAAACTGTCGAGAACATGAAGCTGCCAAATGCATATCCAAAAATATAGAAACCACTTTTCAGGCCAAGTAGTATGACTAATGTTCCAAGAGTGGCAACTTATTCCACTTGTAGGTTTTTGGAATCTCTAGGAATCTTAGGACAATATTTTGTAGCTTCAGGTCTACACTTGCTCTTTTGACAGGTGTCCACTCTTGAAACTCCTGAAAGTTATTTTTTGTTGATATTTTGGCTTGGTCAACAAGGAGAGGTATTCAAAAATTATTCAATGATATTCAAACCCTCAAAGTGTCTAAATCTACAAACACACAATGAAAGGGAAAGAAATGAACATGGATGTTAGGGCATGGGGGTTTGCCTTGGTCAAACCCCTTTTTAGGTAATTAAATTAAATGAAAAAATAATGTAATGAAGCATTTAAAAATGGAGCTAATACCTTTCCATGATGTTTGATCTTGAATTTATGCAACAAAAGTTGAAGAATCTTCCCTTAAATGTCTTAGGAAGCTATCTTGATGACTTGCAATGACAAAACCCTAGCTTGCTTAAGAAGAATGATGATTGATTGAGAAGATTGATTGATGGAATGAATGAATTATTAGTGAAATGAGAGGGAAAACCCTTTATTTATACACAATTATTCCCTAATTCCCAAAAATACCTCATCACAAGTCGACCTTAGGTCTTAAGGAATAAAAACTTGAAAGAAATTTAAATTTATTTTGAATTTTGAGCCAAATGGGACTAAGTCACCACCAATGGCAACTTAGTCCACTTGGGAATTTTTAAGTGGATTTCGGGAATTGTGATAATTTAAATAATGTTTATCGGGTTCTTCTTCAACAAGACACTTAATTAAGGCCTATAAATGTATAAAGAGGCCATCTAAAGCATCAAAACGGTGTAAATATTGATGACACGCCTAGAAAGGTGTGAAATTTTATTACAAGACTTTACAACACTTTGAAATAGGTCTTGGTAAGGTTAATTAGGTGAATTATGATATTATGGTCCTAGAAAAGTGTGAAGATGTGTTACAATACCTTTACAAGACATCAATAAATGTATTTTATTCAATTTGCAAGGGCCCAAGACCTAATGTGGATGTGTACAACACCTCACAACACCAAATCAAGGTGTCATTAAGTCCAATTTGTCATCAAATATTAGCAAATAAAACAAGAAAAAAGGGATACCTTTTCTATGTCCATAGTTAGCCTCTAGTTTAGTGAGAGGATGAACCTGCTTCAAACTCATGCTTAAGTAACCATTTAAGAGAGATCCAAGTGTAGAAATGTAGAGATCAAGAAGGCAGTCAAGCCCCTAGGATCAAATCACACAATGGTAAGAAGGAAAAAAAAGTGGGAAAGATGCGCTCACTCTAGGGCCATGGAACATAAGGTTGTCTATGGGGTGAGTAATCATCAAGAAGTGGTTTTAGAGGGAAATTCATGCCAGTGTGTTGGCTTCCCACCATATAATGAGAAATTCATGCTAGTGTGTCAACTTCCCATTATACTAACCATACCAAAGTTATGCTCCTGATAACTTTGATAAGGCACCACAATGAAAATGCTTTTTTAAAATGTTTTTGAATGATATGCAAAAAATTTGTTAAAAGGGATTTTGATTTGTTCATGTTAGGTTCTCTTCTTAGGAAGCATTGTGCCTAATGTCTCTAAGAGAGGACAAGTCTAAGTGTCAGATCATTATCCATGGGATGCTTCATTTGCATCAGGCCACTTCAGGGTATGTGCAAGATCATCATGGAAAAAATAGGCCCTTACGTGGCAAAAAACTTAGAAAAATCAAAGTTAGGCAACTTGATGTAAAAATTTGAATAATTTACCTATATTATTTCAAAAATATGGAAGAATAGAGTTTGTAGAAAATTAAATATAGTTTCTAAACTACTAGATTTATTTTTTTTTAAACAAAATCTATTTGGTTTAAATTTGAAATTTCAATGCAGTAGTACTTAAATTTCAGGGAAAAAATAAGAAGTAGGTGTCTTTCTGACCACCCTAGCCACAATAAAATGATAATATTTTTTTAAGATTTTAGATGTAAGTAGAGGACTCATGTCCTGATGTGATGCATATTTTTTGTAATTTTTTTCCAAGTAAATAATTAATTATGATTTTTATTAAAAAAAAATCATGTGTCTGACCACCTTAACTTGGTAAAACTTCATGAAATTCAATTATTATTTTTTTAATCCTCTAGTTTACAAAGCATAGAATGTGACGCATGTTTCAGATTCAAAAAATGTGATACCATTTGAAAGCTATAGAATTTTTTTAATCAGACCTATTAATCAGGGACTTTTAGTCATAATTCAAATAGAAAATGAATAATAATTATTTATTAAATTATTATTTTTCTTTTTTATTTTTTTTTTAGACTGCAGGAATCGGGTAGCACGACCCCCTATAAACTGCAGTGCGCCTGGTAAACTTTTTAACGTGACCGGCAACGCTGGTGCGACACGCCCTCTGGTACCACGGGACGGGGGAGACTAGAACTCGTGACCAGCAAAGCCGCAACGGAATTACTTAGCCAACCGAGCTAGGGCCCCCACCCAATTATTTATTAAATTCAAAGTAAAGCATAATTTATATTGGTGGAAAGTTGAGAATATCCTTTAAATACCTTTTTTGTTTCATTAATTTTGGGTTAAAAAAAAGTTGTCAGCCACATACCCTACAAATACCCATAATAGCACCACTTTTTGGCCCATCATGATCCTGTACATACCCTTCAATTGATCATTATTCCCTTGTTAGATCATTATCCATTAGATGCTTCATTCGCATCAGGCCACTTTAGTTGATCATGCGCTCTTGGAAGGAATCAAACCAAATTCACTAAAGAGAGGACACATCATAAGAAAAAGTAAATCACATCATGAAATTTGTAAAAAAGATGTCTATATATGCCCCCACCTTAAATGAATTGCTACACATTGTTCTATGGGAAATTACTTTAAAGTAGAAGGTATGAGAGTTTATTCAAAAAGCTCTATGCCATGTCATATGTTTCTAAATAGGCTGTGTCATGAAGGAAGGTAGTATGTCACATGCAAGTCAATCTTAAGACATGTCATCCACATCCCAAGCTTGTTCTTATATGTTCATGAAAGGCTAACAACTAGTCAAAAGAGACAACGTGTGACATACAGGGATAAAGCTTTCTAACCCTTTCCCCCATTTAGTGTAGGACGAGGGTGAGCTACAAATGGATGATGATATGTTGCCCCTTGCGATGAATGGAAAGCATGCAGTAGTGAATATGTTATAATCCTACAACTATTGCATGGCAAGGAGCAACAATTAATGTTATTTATGTTGATAAGTAAACAAAATTTTTGTTTGATACATGTTTAATGAGATGTCTATGAGTTTAGGATGTACCAAGGTTATAGTTGTCTTGGAAGAGTCTTGTGTGATAGTATTGGTATTGAAGGAAGGTTTGTGTGGTGGTATGATTTCTATGAAAGGACAATCACGAAGACCATGATGTGATTCTTGTGTTTTAGGCTCTATGGGGGTAGAGAGACCTTGTTCTATCTAGCATTACATCCTTGTTCAAGTTGCTTCATAAGTATTGCAGGTGGAGGGTTGGTCACGATTGTATACACTTTGTCATATAGGTGAGCAATGTCATTGTAACTTGGTTGGTATAAAAAATTGTGTTGAGGTGGGTAAAGAATGAGTTTGGGTGTACTGTGAGATTGTTTCTTATGTGATGATGGGTAAAGAATGAAATGATTCTTAGGTGTTTCCAAACTAACTTTAGCACACATAGGGGAATGATCAATGGTTGAATTTTTGTGTTTATCAATAATGGGGAGAGTCAAGGAAGAGTCTATCTGATTGCCATATTTCTCTATGGTCTCATTTCCTTGTTCCATATTATCTACCCTACTAGGAGAGTTTGTAATATGTTCATCCAAGGTTGAAATTTGTAAAGTAGCTTCATCACAAGTGGGGGAGGCATCAAGAGAAGGACCATTATAGTTTTCCAATATATTATCCCAAATGGTAGGAGAATTAGGGAAGGGGGTATCAAGATTTTCATGATTTCTAACATGAAAGTCTTCTAACACCAATCTATCCTCGTGGCATCGAAGAGGGATATTAGGAGAAGGTCAATGTTGATGGTAATGGTTATGGAGACTAGGAGTAAGGTAATAGTAAGAAATGTTTTTATGATCTCTTCTTCTTGAACTGTCTAATATCTTCCTAAAGGGAATGAGGAGAAGGACAAACAAGATCTTTATGATTCTCAATGATTGTATCTTCTTTCACAAAGATACCTTTGTCACTAAAAGGAGAGGTATTGGGAGAAGAACAAATATCATCATCATGATTAGCTATGTTTATATTCTCTTCTTTCACATCATCCGTACAAATAGGAGAGATAGGAGGGGGTGTAAGTTTAAGGCAACTGTTATCATTTTCACTCTCTTGCATTAAGAGACTCTCGTAGCTAGGACATGCATTGAATTAATGACTAACATGCTTATTAACTAGCTTTTTCTTTGCAAACCTGGAAAGAATAGACTCTAACATTTTGAAATAAAAATCTATTCAAAATCAAAATGCAATGAAAAAGGCTGAAATGAAATACAATTTTCAAATGATAGTTGATTGATTATGCTATGCAACAATGTGAGAATGCAAATTTGAAATTAAGCAATGCATGAAATGAACTAACTTAAGCTAGATTTGATGAAATGCATGTTACAGAAACTCAACTAATTGATATAGATAGGTACTGGCATCAAACAAAAGCTTAAAAATAGGGTTTTCAACTCTATAAAATGTAGCTTTTGGGCTGAAAAGGGACTAAGTCGCCCAAGGTGGCGGATTAATCCTAGTGGGGATTTTTTCAAAAAGAAATCAGTTTTTTGGATTGATTTTGATGTGTTATGTGTTGTATGATGCAAATGTAAAGTGAAAATGTAGAATTTGATAAATTTTCAATGAAATGAAGTGCAATAATGCAAGCTATATGAGCCCTTCACTAATGCAATTTTTAAAACCCTAGGATGCAAATTAAACAATGCATTTGAAATCTAATGTAATGTTCATCCAAGCTAACCCTAGGATGCACTTGAAATTAGAAAGAAAAAAAATGTTCTAAAGGTAGGTTCACCAAAATGTAAACAAATATTTTGGAGGGGGTGTAAGTTTAAGGCAACTGTTATCATTTTCACTCTCTTGCATTAAGAGACTCTCATAGCTAGGACATGCATTGAATTAATGACTAACATGCTTATTAACTAGCTTTTTCTTTGCAAACCTGGAAAGAATAGACTCTAACATTTTGAAATAAAAATCTATGCAAAATCAAAATGCAATGAAAAAGGCTGAAATGAAATACAATTTTCAAATGATAGTTGATTGATTATGCTATGCAACAATGTGAGAATGCAAATTTGAAATTAAGCAATGCATGAAATGAACTAACTTAAGCTAGATTTGATGAAATGCATGTTACAGAAACTCAACTAATTGATATAGATAGGTACTGGCATCAAACAAAAGCTTAAAAATAGGGTTTTCAACTCTATAAAATGTAGCTTTTGGGCTGAAAAGGGACTAAGTCGCCCAAGGTGGCGGATTAATCCTAGTGGGGATTTTTTCAAAAAGAAATCAGTTTTTTGGATTGATTTTGATGTGTTATGTGTTGTATGATGCAAATGTAAAGTGAAAATGTAGAATTTGATAAATTTTCAATGAAATGAATTGCAATAATGCAAGCTATATGAGCCTTTCACTAATGCAATTTTTAAAACCCTAGGATGCAAATTAAACAATGCATTTGAAATCTAATGTAATGTTGATCCAAGCTAACCCTAGGATGCACTTGAAATTAGAAAGAAAGAAAAATGTTCTAAAGGTAGGTTCACCAAAATGTAAACAAATATTTTGGAAAAAACGTATTGGACACTTGCCCTTCTAGGGTTTTTCACCTAAAAGGGAAGGAATAGGGCCAAAATCAAAGGTGTTTAATCTCAAGATTAATGTAAATGAGATATAATATGACTAATTATGATGTACTAATGTACTAATCTAAAAAGAAAATTATTTAGTGATGCTAAACCTAAGAAATGCAAAGTGTTGGAAAACACATTGTGGGGTGATCGCACAATACTAGTTTACAATTTTTGGCCAAACTGGACACTAGAATAATTTTTTTCTAACTAAATCTTCACTTTTGGGCACCTATAGGAGCTAAACTATGACGAATTTGAACATGATGCAAACTAGTGATTTGTGACATTTTGTCTATAGATTCTAAATATTTCTTTTTTTCAATTTTTTTGGAATTAGATTGCACTTCTTTTTCCATCTCCTTTGAAAACTAATTTTTTTCAGTAAACAACATTTTTAAGGAGTGACGCTCACCATATAATGCATAACCTTTTTTCTATGAAAGATAAAAATTTTTTTTTTTTTTTAATTTGGGACACTTATGCCATGCTGGGCGACTTAGTCCCAATTTTGGGGAAAATTGTCCAAAATAGGAATCTTCCAAATGCATATCGAGAAATGCAGAAACCACTTTTCAAGCCAGGAAATGGGACTAATCTACCAATAGTTGTGACTTAGTCCACATCACATTTCAAGAATCTCAGGATAGGATTTTTTAGCTCTAGGTCTGCACAGTTTGCTTTTTTAACAGGTGTCTGCTCCTGAAACTCTAATTTTCAAGCGTGAAAGTGACTTTTGTTGATATTTTGGATTGGTCAAAAAAGAGAGGTCTTAAACAAGTCTTCAATGATCTTCAAACCCTCAAAGCGTCTAAATCTGCAAACACACAATGAAAGAGAAATAAATTTTGGATATTAGGGCATGGGGGTTTGCCTTGGTCAAACACCTTTTTAGGTAATTAAACCAAATGAAGAAAGAATGTAATGAAGCATGCAACAATGGATTTAATACCTTTCCATGATGTTTGATCTTGAATTTATGTAGCAAAATTTGAAGAATCTTCCCTTGAATGTCTTAGGAAGCTATCTTGATGACTTGCAATGACAAAACCCTAGCTTGCTTAAAAAGAATGATGAGATATTGAGAAGATCGATTGATGGAATGAATGAATTATTAGTGAAATGAGAGGGAAAACTCTTTATTTATACATAATTATGCCTAATTCTTGAAAATACCTCATCACAGGCTGACCTTAGGTCTTAAGAAATAAAAACCTAAAGGAAATTTAATTTTATTTTGATTTTTGAGCCAAATGGGACTAAGTCACCACCAATGGCGACTTAGTCCACTTGGGAATTTTTAAGTGGATTTTGGGAATTGTGATAATTTAAATAATGTTTATCAAGTTCTTCAACAAGACACTTAATTAAGGCCTATAAGTGTATAAAGGGGCCATTTAAAGCATAAGAAAGGTGTAAATATTGATTACAAGCCTAGAAAAGTATAAAATTTTATTACAATATTTTACAACACTTTGAAATAGGTCTTGGTAAGGTTATTTAGGTGAATTATGATATTATGGTCCTAGAAAAGTGTGAAGATGTGTTACAACACCTTTATAGGACATCAACAAATGTATTTTATTCAATTTACAAGGGCCCAAGACCTAATGTGGATGTGTAGAACACCTCACAACACCAAATCAAGTCCTCATTAAGTTCAATTTGTCATCAAATATTCCCAAATCAAGCAAGCAAAAAGGGAGACTTTTTCCATGGCCATAACTCCAACACCTAACTAGGTTTAAGTTAGCCTAACTAGGGTAGAATACACTAGCATTGATCAATTACAATGAATTTTTATTCAGTTCTCACGACATATGGGAGCTTGTAGAGAATAATTTTCTTGAACCAATTGATGCAACAACATACAATGCTCTATCTCAAGCAAAAGAGGATTTACTTAAGGATAATAGAAGGAAAGACTCCAAAGCTCTATTGTACATTTTCCAAGTATTCTCCAAGCAATGCATCAAAGTGGTTTTCCAAGGGTTGCAATCGCAACAAAAATTAAAAAAAACATGGGATATCTTTGAAACAACATATCAAGGAATGACCAAGGTGATATTCACTAAGTTACAAATGTTAAGAAGATATTTTGAAACCATATCTATGAAGGACTCTAAATCTGTAGATTTATTTTTCACTCAAGTTATTGGAATAATTAATCAAATTAGATCTTATGGTAGGACCATTTAAAATAAAACTATAGTTACAGAATTCTAAGGAGTTTACCCATAAGGTTTGAATTCATTAATGTGCCCATAGAAGAGACAAAAAATCTCTTACAATTATCTAGAAATGACCTTAATGCATCTCTTATTTCTCATGGATATAGTCTAAGAAGGTCATCAAACTAATCCTTGGAACATGCCTTCAATTTGTAAGTTTCAATCAATCATAGTAGAGGCCGAGCAAAATCCAACTTTAGAGGTAGATGAAAAAATTGTATAGACCTGTGGAAGAACCAATCCAACAATTTCAAGTTAGGGTATGTCAGGATCATGATGGGCCAAAAAGTGGTGATATGATGGGTATGTGTAGGGAATGTCGCTGACAACATTTTTTTTAGCCAAAATTGATGAAATAAAAAGGGTTTTTAAAGGAGATTCTAAGCTTTCCACCAATATAAATTATGCTTTACTTTGAATTTAATAAATTATTATTATTCATTTTCTATTTGAATTACAACTAAAGTCCTGATTGATAAGTTGATTGAAAAACATCTATATCTTTCAAATAGTATCACATTTTTTGAATCAAACATACGTCGATTCTATGCTTTCTATACTTCATAGGATTAAAAAAGAAAATTGAATTTCATGAAGTTTTGACCAAGTTAAAGTGGTTAGACATACAAGTTTTTATATTTTTAAAATTTGTAATAAAAAATTCATAATTAATTATTTACTTGGAAAAAAAAAATTACAAAAAAATATGTATCACATTAGGACATGAGTCATCTACTTATATCTAAAATATTATAAGAAAATATTATCATTTTATTGTGGTTAGGGTGGTTAAACAAACACCTACTTCTTATATTTTCCCTGAATTTTAAGTACTACAACATTGAAATTTCAAATTTTCACTAAATAGTTTTTTTTTTTTAAATAATCCTAGTAGTTTAGAAACTACATTCAATTGTCTATAGATTCTATTCTTACATATTTTTGAAATAATATAGATATCTTATTCAAAATTTTATGTCAAGTTGCCTAACTTTGATTTTTTGAATTATTCTCCACTTAAGGGCCTTTTTTTCCATGATGATCCTGCACATACCCGTCACAGAGGCAGTACCCAAAACCCAAGTCAAATTTAATCACGTTGTCAAAGATATGAAAATTTTTAGATTCAATGTCATTATTATAAAATGTATGACCATTATTTAAATGAATGTAGTAGAAAGCAATTT
Source organism: Sequoia sempervirens (assembly GCA_007258455.2). Classification (NCBI taxonomy): domain Eukaryota; kingdom Viridiplantae; phylum Streptophyta; class Pinopsida; order Cupressales; family Cupressaceae; genus Sequoia; species Sequoia sempervirens. Next base: position 11,441 of record VDFB02111873.1, read on the forward strand.
TATTTGAGAAAACAGAATATAAAATTTTCTATAGAAAACTAAAATTAGAACATAATTTGTTTAGCATACAATGTTGTACAAGAAAATAAAAGAGATGTATCATCTTTAGATTCAAAATGCAACAACAATGTGACAATAAATATAGAATTGGGTGATCCCACAATATTGGTTTACAATTTTTGGCCAAACTAGACATTAAACTATTTTTTTTTAACTAAATTTTCACTTTGGGGCACCTATAGCTACTAAACCATGAGGAATTTGAAGATGATGCAAACTAGTGACTTCTAAAATTTTGTCTATAGATTCTAAATATATATATTTTAATAAATTTGGAATTAAATTTCATTTATTTTTCCATCTCCTTCAAAAACTAGTTTTAACAGTAAACACCATTTTAAACGAGTGATTTTCACCATAAACAACATAACTTTTTTTCTATGATGGATAAAATTCTATTTTTTTTTAATTTAGCTTTGTAACTTGTATATCTAGCACATCCATTTTGTTTCATAGTGCTTTATTGATTTGTTCTTTTAATTAAGTTTTGAAGTCAAACCAATTACAATTTAGGCATAGGCAGACAGTATACAACATAATTTTTTTTGTACGTATCAAAATTCAATTTTTTTTTGTTGGATCAAGGACATCAATACCTAGCACAAACATATTTTTCAATTTTTTTATAATCTACTATTTTTCCACATGTGTGAAACAAAGAGCTTGATTTTCGATGAAAAACTTATCTAATTAAACTAAAAAAAATACATAATAAAATCAAAATATATTAAAATTATATTTGATGGATACCTCATTCTGAAGAATACCATCATCCATTTGTGTTTGTGAAGTTTCCTCCATTTTCATCCTCAACCTTAGCTCAGAAGGGAAAAATTTGGAAAAAAATTGCTAGAGGAGAGGGGGTAGGGCCAAAACGAGGGGTTCGAGCAACCCCCCTTTGAGAAAACCCCCCTTGACCTCTTCGAGTGAAGGGGGGTTCACTTGAACCCCTAAAATAAAGCCATCATGAACTAGGCTCGATTGCTAACCAGTTATTGATATTTGTATCATTTGCATGCTTGTCTTTTATCTTGCAATTCTCAAGGCAGTATTACTTTGTATTCATCTAAGTCATATTTAAACAAAGGTGTGCATTGTATTTGCTTTCATGTTTAGTATCTAAGTTTGCATGTGATAAAAATGAGTTTGTCTATACTTTGAGGAATGCTCACACATTGTCTATGTGTGGTTAGCTATTTAGGAGGGCACAAATATGCACAATAATAGATTTATGCTCTTCACTTTCTTTAATACTCACCTCTCAAACCCACTTGTTGATCATGGAGGACTATTTACGTGTGCAACTCTGTCATTTAGTGTATTTAATCAATTTCTTGATTTGATTGAAGAAAAGATGGGCCTTAAATTGTGTCATCTTCATGTTTAGAGTTTATGGCGAATGTACATTACCTACAGTTAGTCATTGTTCATATATTATATACAATTCTACGATGCGATCATATTTGGATTTTGATGGCGACTTAGAATCTTTGCAGGTACGACATGTCATACTTGAGGTGGGATTGTTTATTTCTACAATTTTTAATACAAAATTGGATTGAAAAAATGTTTCCTTATCATATCATAGATCCATTTTTTCACTTTTCATGCACATGTTTGCAATAGATAATGTGCCTACAAGCTTTTTCAAACAGCTATGATTTCATGGTGTCTTAGATCTAGTTTATGGTAGTTTGAATTTGTTCTTTCTAAAATTAAATCATTTAGTTTGAATTTTTTCTTTCTAATTGTTGTTGGAAACTAATTTGAATTTAAGTCATTCTTGTAAATGTTACCCGAACCTGAAACTACAATCTAGGATGCCATCCACAAGAAACCATGTTGAATTTTTCTTCATTTTTTGCAGCCACCTCTTTTGGAATGAATTGATTATTTCTATCAGCCAAACCTAAGTTACCATAGTGACTCCAACCTCCATCTTTAATTCTCTACCATGCATATGGCTTGAGGAATCACATCAAATAGTTTAAGCTCCATGTCTAAGCCTACATTATGAGTGCACTCCTTGGGGTAGCCTTTTGACTTGCTCTCAACTTATCTTATGAGAATGTTTTTGCCTACCTAATTTGTTGCATTTAAATTAATGATTGAATTCACCTGTTTATTTTTGTGTGGAAGTGTGAACTTGTGCAGTTAAGGGACAACATCACCATTCATTCCATTTTGGAAAGAACCACTTTAGGAGTCCATTCTCTTCAAACAAAGAAAAAAAAAGCAAAAGAAGAAACTAAAGACGTAGGTGAGGATGTGGATCAATTTATTCATTTAGCACATTTTCTACATTTGAATTAAATTTTGAATAGTAGCATTATATTGAATCAACAGTCTTTCAAACCACACATTTCTAAAGAATCGATTCACTTGGTGAGGAATTATATTTTTGTTGACGATTGCAGATTTACTTATTCTCATCCATTGAAACTACTCATCCACTAACCTCATTATCATTTTTTGACATTGTGTATTCATTGTGCAATTTGTGGAAGGCTTTAAAAATAATCTATCAAAAAATTTGACTAGGTTGCTTACTATCATGCCATGAGTGTGTTGTATTGATACAATTTTATCATGTTAGATTTTCCTTCACTGTCATGGTTGCAAGTCATTGTTAATTAATTGCTTACATTGGAGATTAATTGTCCTTTGGAAAATTGCTTGGAAATGTCTATCATTTATTATCAATTAATTCAGAAAGATTTTTGTGCTAAAATAATATTATTAGCCAGTATATGTCTAATTACATTAGATTTTGTGCTGATATTTTGAACTATCATTTTTTTATATACAAACACTATACAAAATTCAAATTTTTTGTGGCTTGCTACTTTGCATCAAGGCAGATAAATCCAAAGTAGATTTGAGTTCGAAAAGTGGGCATTGGAATTGAAAAAATCATTTTTTTAATGCTCATTGTAATAGTCTAGAGCATCCATTTGCTACTTTTATTTTCTATTTTAGGCCAACTAGATCAATTTGGGTTTAACATTCATCATTGATTTGATCTTTTTCAAATTGGTTAAAATTGAACTTAGAAATTTACCAGACATTGCTTTGTGGAATGAAATTGAACAAGACAAACTCACACTTAGTTTGGAGCTTAAAATGAATTCACCATTGCTTTGAGGGTTAAAATGAACAAGTATTTGAATTGTGTTATCTTGTCTCTGACATGCTTTAAGTGTGTATCCTCTCCCCTTTCACTTTGTGTGATCTTGGGTGAAGAGAAACACTCAAAGTGTTATTTTCTTGCTTTTGTGCATTTGAGGTGTGCATCCTCTCCCCTTGCACCTTTTGGTGATCTTGGGTGATGAAAAACATCTTGATTCTTTTTGCACATTTGTTTTCAAGTCAAAGAGTCACCTTTAGAAGGGCGTGCCTCCCAACTTGAGAGAGGGAACAACCCAAAGTAGTGCTTTCATATTCAGTCTGCTATATAAATGAAATGGTGGTGATGAAATTCATCAACCAACTGATGTGGTTGTCCCATACCGACAAGTGTCACCCTTTGTATTTGTGTGATGCATTAAAATATCTTCTTAGGATGAGACTAGGAGGCCTCTTAATTGAGCTAATCTTGTCCCATGTATGGCATCAGTATTTTTATCTCGAATATCCGAACTAAGAATCAACTTGTTTTAGTTTCCAAAAACCTTTATGCTTATTGGTACAAGAACGGTTGTTCTAAAGCCGCCCCACATTTATACTATTCAAAGTTGAAATAGGAAAATCCTTAGGATCTCTGAATCTTCAAGATTTTGAGAATTTTGGGTCCCAAGAAGTGTGTGTTGTGGAGGGGATCCAGTGCCGCCAAATCTCTAGTTGTTTGCTTTGTCTTAGTGTTTGGAGAAATCCAAGTGGGGACTCAGCAAGTAGTATCTTTGAAGCCTAAGATTGTGCATTTTTCAGATGAAACACATTGCTTAGATCTCAAACATTCAAACAAACTTTCAACAAATCATCAAAATTTCAAACCCTTTGGAAAGAGTGAATAACTATGAAGGGTCCAATTATTACTACTTGTCCCTATCGATTTTATTCTTAGAGGCTTCTAAATATTTGGGCTCATATCACAATTTACTCTTTTCAAAGTCAACCTAGGAAAACTATGGTCTTGACTCTCTGATCTTCACATAATGGAACTTGTGGAATGAAAAGGAGCTAAGACATAGATATTTAATTTGGAATTTAAACAAGATGAGTTGATGTGGTAAAAAGAATCCATTTAATCAAGATAAAAGATAATTGAACCCCACACATGTGTCCGTCTTCATGATTTCCTACAAAGTCAAAATTCCAACACAAAGGTCTCCATGCCATCACTTCAAACTTAGGTGTCATACTCAAAAAGCTATAAGAAGATACATTAGAAAGTGTAACCTAAGACAGTACCGCAAAATAAGCAAGAAGGTAACAAGGTTTTATAGACTTATTTCGCTAAATAATTTGGACATGTATGCTTAGTATGAAGCCCTCATTTTTAATTCAAACATTGATCTCTTGGATTTGAACACTTTATAGGGAATAACATGTTCTTCAACACCTTGGTCTTGTAAACAAAGTCTTTCTAGGTTCATCTAGGATCAAAACCAACACTTCTATTTATCACAACATTTATCAAAACCCATCTCACAAACAACTCTTGGAACTTTGGAAAAAATCATCTATGCTAGACTTTTGGTAAATCCTTAGATCAAAATCAAAATCATCTTGCTTGGCTAAGTGTGGGGGAATGAATCATTTCTCTCACATTTAGTTAAGTTAGCAACCCTTTTGGACAAGTTCACCCCAAGATCACATCTAACATCTTGGGATCTAGAAGCTCATTATCAACCTTCAGTACTCCATAAACCTGTTAATTTTATTTGAAGTAGTAAAATATAATTTCAAAGAAGGGATTCTATTACTTAATTGCAAGTTGATAAGAATAAAACTATTTTATTAAAGTAGATTTAAATTTTACTATATCAATAGTAAAGGGAGAAATGTTTGTAGAAGTATAATAAGAAATTACTTGATATGTTGTTGGTTGAAAGTTTGCAAGTGGTGCAATATATGTAGAGTAGAAAGTGTGAAAAACATAATCTTTTGTGTCTGCTCCATTTTACATTGTTATTTCTTTCTCTATTTTATTTTATTGAAAGATTTATTTTATTATGCATTAAATAAAATAATGAATTATTATACTATTTGATAAATAAAATAATAAATGATGTATTTCACTAAATAAAAGTAATAAAATTGACATTTATTGATATATTTTTAAAATTCTATAAGTTAAATTATTAAAAATAATTATACTTGTATTTTTATGTTTTAACTTCTTATAATACATTAAATAATTATAATTATAAAAATATGAGCATGTAGTTATATTATTTATATGATTTAAACAATAACTAACATTAATGTTTCTTTCTTCTTTTTTCTTCTATTGAAAGATTCATTTTATTATGCATTAAATAAAATAATGAATTATTATACTATTTGATAAATAAAATAATAAATTATGTATTTCACTAAATAAAAGTATAATAAAATTGACATTTATTGATATATTTTTAAAATTATATAAGTTAAATTATTAAAAATAATTATACTTGTATTTTTATGTTTTAACTTCTTATCATACATTAAATAATTATAATTATAAAAAGATGAGCATGTAGTTATATAATTTATATAATTTTAACAATAATTAACATTAATGTTTCTTTCTTCTTTTTAAAAGCACATTGGACCAGCAAAAGTACAAGGTCTACGAGCACTTCGGCCCTGCAAGGTTTGAAACCTGTGGCTGTCACTACATCCAACCAACTTGACCATGGAACACGCCCTTATCAAAAACATTATTGTTTCTTAAATGATTATATAATTTTTTAATTAATATAGTATAATTAATAAGTAATTTATTTATTTTATTTTTTATGGGCCTACAAAATTATAGTCATTACATGAATAGTACGCTTATGTATTTTAGTAAATCTTGTATCAATGGTTGCCCAATATGCTTACAAAGAATTCACTGCCGTGCCTGCAAAACTAAATGCATGAAACTGTCTTTTACCAGTCAGTACAAAAATCTCTGTCCAAGAAGAGATTTGATATCCAAACAATGAATACGCCGCTGCAAACTTCCAGTCTGAAATAGTTTGCGTGCACGCAACTCCCTGCTCTTCTCCTGCCGTGAAAATTGCCTAATCTTGGTGAACAGGGTCTCTGGTTTTGAAGTACGCTAGGTCAGTTATGAGGGGACTGTTTATTAATTTCGAATATGTAAGGAGTCTTTCTTACGGCTTTATGCTATTAGATGGCAAGCGGGCAATAGGTAAGAGAAAAAGAAAATAAGAGCGAGCAGGTGGGGTTTGTATTGGGACTTGAAAGTACCTTGTGGAGGTTTGACAATGAGAGCTCTTATTCGAACGAAAATTTTTGTTGCTGATTTCATTGAACAAATATTAATCTTTTCGAAAGTTTATCCTTGGTGTGTGAACTCTGAGCAAAGCCGCTTTCAACAAAATATCTGTGCAATTGGATGGTGGCGGTGAACACTCTATGTTTTCATGCTCCTAATTCCTTATAATGTTTTTGTTGCTGAATTTTCGAACATCATTCGCTATCTGACCATTCCGTATTAGAAGCATGAGATTTAGTAGTTGAGCATCCTAATTTGGTGCTTTTCAAAATCTTATGTGGAAATTTCAAATGACTTCCAATTGGCTTCAGGGCCACATCATCAAATATGATACCACATTAGCATGTTTTTTTGTCAAAATGTCCAAAAAGGCCCAAAAAAAAAGTGAGACCGATACTTGTGCATTTACATCATGTTTAATTGGGCACTGATGTGGCATCACGTGATTGGTTGTTTTTTTAGATCTAAGAAATACATTTCATTTAATTATGGGTAGTCATCATCAACACTAACAACTTTGAAGTAACAATTTACCCTGGTGGGCTAGCTCAAGTGGTTATTTGTTGTATGCTTCATGTGGGAGGTCTCGAGGTCCATTCCCTCGGGCTAGTCACCTCTGTCGTGTTGGGCCCCACTTGATGTCCCCATTGGGTTAGGCACTCAAAGTGGTGTCGATAGTTTACTTTGCGCCCATTCCTTGACTCATTGGGGGGGGTGTGTGTGGAGGTTTGCCATAAAATACATTTCTTCAGAAAATAAAAATAAAAAAAAATTAAAGTCATGTCTATTGGTTCAATATTGTTAAAAATATTGGACATTTTATAAACAAATGCTATCACAACTATTGGAACATGCTCAAGCACTGGGCCCTTTCCCCTCATTAATTCCATGTATTACAAGCGTGGAAACATATTTTTTCGCTTTTAAGAGAATGGAAAATAAAAGTTGGTATAAATAAATCTTTCAAGGGATGTACATTTTATCAGCTAGGTTCAAGTTTGATTGGTGTGTATGGTGAGGTTTAATATTCAAAATCTATTTGTTAGATGGTGTAAATATTGTTTGCCTATGTTGGAGCTTGGTGCAAATCTAATTAATATGTATGGTGGGGTCGGCATAGTAATTTGTAACACAATTTAAAGATATTACTAAATAGTTTGATAAGTATATATATTTAAAATTTTATAAGTAGTATTTGGTTCACAAAGATATAATTAGTAATTAAATTTTCATGTGTAATGGTTACGTCAATGATGATAGTATTCATTGATTTTAGTATATTTAGCATACAATGAGACAATTTATGAGGTTAGTTGTGAGGTCATTAAACAAGTGATATTTTGTGTGTAAATTGTCTTTATAGTGACAAACCTGCAAAGGAATGACCAAAAATGGAACTAGTATAACAAGTGCAAGGCTGCATTTAAGGCTCTCAAGGAGAAACTCACTACTGAGCTAGTGCTTGCACTGCCAAACTTTAGCTGAAAATTTGAAGTCCAAAGTGATGCTTTGGACTTTGCAGTAGGGGGAGTGCTTAAGCAAGATGGGCAACTTGTGGCCTACAAGTCAAGGAAACTAAAAGACAAAGAGGAGAACTATCTAGTATGTAAGAAAGAGATGATAGGGATCATCCATCGTATTTGAACTTGGAGGCACTATCTATTGGGTGTTCACACTGTAACCTCAAGACCGATAATATCTCTTCAACCTATTTCAAGACTCGGGCCAAGTTAACCCCAAAGAAAGCTAGGTGGCAGGAGTTCCTAGCAGAGTTCAACTATAATATCATCTATAACCCAGGTAAAAAGAATGTTGTAGCTAATGCTCTTAGCAAGAAGTCACAATTAATGGAAATTGAGGATGTGCAAGAAGGGGTGACTCCAAGGGAGGGCCAAGTTTCTCTTTCAATAGAGGTACTAGAGTCTATCAAGTAGGGATTGGAGAATGATCCTCAAGATGTCGAACTATGCAAACAAGCCAAAGAGGTGTGGACTCAGAAATTTAGTGTCAAGGATGGACTCATGGTGTTCACCAAGGATTGAGTCTACGTCCCCAAGTGGAAGAGCTTGTGGAGAGACCTCATGCATGAATGTCAAGACAACCTATGGGATCATCATCCAAGACATAAGAGGACCCCTGCACTCTTAGAAAGGGGCTTCTACTGGCCTAGAATGAGGAAGGACATAGATGAGTATGTTCGAATTTGCCTCATCTTCTAACAAGACAAAGTGGTGACATAATCTTTGGAAGACTTGCTTGAGCCCCTTCCCATTCCAATCAAGCCTTAAGCAAGTGTAAGTATGGACTTCATTATAGGGTTTCCTAATGTGATCGAGTACACAAGTATAATGGTAGTAATCTTGATACGTTCTCAAAGTTTGGGATCTTTGTGTCAAAGTATGGGATGTTGCCAACTACTTCTATATTAATGTGGTGATGTACTAGGGTGTGCCTTTGAGCATAATCAATGACAAAGACTCTAGATTCACTAGCAATTTTTGGGCCAAGTTGTTTGAAAACTAATGGGGATAAAGTTACTCATGTCAACCAACCATCACCCAAAGATCGACAATTAGACTGAGTGGACCAATGCAGTGTTGGACAACTACTTGATGCACTTCATTTGGATCCAATTGGCCTAAGCTATTGGACTTTGCTTAGTTTAGTTATAACTTACAAAAAAATAGGATCGAGTCAGTACTCATTTCACTTGGCAATTGGGCAATAGTCATTGAATCCTCATATAGTTCTTAGTGGGTAACTAAGTGAGTGCCCAAGTGCAGTGGACCATCTCAAAGATTGGTAGGATAGAGTAGATCTAGCTTGCCATCACTTGGTTAGGGTTGTAGAGAGAGTGAAAAGGTATCTGAACTCGAGCAGGAGAGTCGTTGACTTAATGGTAGGTGACTAGGTGCTTTTGAAGTTGGACTTGGACCAATTCAAGCCTATGGGAGGTTTGAGCCATGCACTCACAAGAAGGTTCGATAAACCTTATGAAGTTATTAACAAAGTTGATAAAGTGGCCTATAGGTTAAAACTACCAACGCACATGAGGGTGCACAATGTGTTCCATGTGAGTTGACTTCATCCACTTCATGAAGATTCAGTGGAACCCAATAGAAATCTTCAAACTAGACGGTCAATAAATGTATTGGACAAGCCATATCTACAAGTGGAAGAGGTACTTGTTGTTAAGGAGTGAATTTTTTGTGCTACAGGTGGAGAGAATTTTTGGTTCACTAGTGGAGCCAAGCTAGGGGGAAGGCTCCTGGGAGAAAGCAAAAAGCCAGTGGAAGTTTAAAGATAAGGTGTTGGAGTTCTTAAAGGGACTGTACATCCATTGGATAAGCCCCAAAGGAGTTGGGCACACTTTGGACGCATGCGTCGAAGTGGCATGGTGCTAACGTTCGGGACATCACCTATTTTTAACTGGGGGAGAATGTAAGGGGATTGAAATGCTATCCCAGGAATGCAAAGCACACCACCTGCGCTCGAGTACCAACAAGCTACTCCTTACCCCATCTTTGGGTCAAGTTGGTAAGTTGCACTTAAGACCCAAAGTGCAGCGAGAGCCACGTTACACATTGAACGACATGGATGTCGAGTTACTCTTCAAGGGTAACTAAATAGGAACAAAGTCCTGATCCAAGCGGTTGGTAAGCTCCAAAGACTAGCTCAATGTGGAGTCTACACCAAGTCAGACTTAGGAACAATCTACACCAAGTCAAACTTGTAATGGAGGTGTACCAGGTTACACACTAAGTTAAACTTGAATAGAGGATGCACCAAAGACGGACCCAAAAGGTGAACACACTAAGTCGAGCGTGAAAGTGGTTGCACCAAGTTGAGCTCAAGAAGCCCACACTAAGTCAAACTCAAGAGGAGGACCCAAACAAGGTCAATACAGATTTTAAGAGGTTGCAAACTCCTTGAAGCCCAACATTGGATCATATGCCTAACAAGCCTAAAGTTGGAGTATTAGCTAAACCAAGCTAGAGTGCAAGTTATTGGTCATATTAGAAGTTGTGGTAGTTTGCCCAACTTTGTGATCAACCTTTAGCTTTGGGAATCAAACTAATAACTTATATAGGGGAATAAGAGTACCCTAGCTACTAAATGATAAATTAGTTTTTCAACGTGATCAAATCTCCCAAAGCAAAGAAGCATATTGGAGTGATCCAAAGAGGTTCAAAATGAGCAGTTTCATTCAACAACCAAAGAGTGTTATTGCATTGGGTGCAATCCCATCTCAAGGAGACCTAGGTTGTGTGACTAGATAAGTCACTTTTAGCTTGATTGGCCAAACGAGGTAAGCCAACTTGGAGACCGAACATCAAAGTGCTCAGGGAGTTATAAAGTTCTATAAGCTACATGAAGAGGTACGCCCAACAAGGGTGAGGTCATTGTGTGATCGCACCTTGAAGAGTGATTGAGGATCTAGGGATGGGTGTTCTAGAAGGGTTCTTGGTGAACTCAAGTAGAACAATACCAACAGTGTTTTTTTACTATAAATTGGGTATGGGACCATTCAATCAATAAAGCTAATCTATTAACCCTACAATATGAGTTCTTGTTATTGTCATCTTGGAGTACCTAATTAGCATTGTGTTTTAAGAAGTTCCATTGTGTGACTAGCCATTAGTTACCAAGAAGTACTTGGTTGGATTCTTTGGAACCTTTGAAAAAGTCGATCCTCAAAGACAACTCAAATAAAGAAGGTTCCCGAGCTGCATAGAGTGTGGCCCCATGATAAAAATAGCATCTGAAAATTCAAGTAAATGTTTACATCATAACTAACAACCAAAAAAAAGTACTATGACTATATTTTATTATTTAGCAACCTATTGATTGCTTTTCTATTTGTATTTTTTCCTTATTTGTCTTCAATATAAAAAGACACAGCCACAAAAATAAAAATGTTTATGGAATCGGTTTTAGTGGGCGAATCAGATAATGAGACTTAGGATATTTGATGCATTGCCAACCCATTTCTTTGATGAAGTTGTTTGTTGGGCGAGGGCTATAGAGGCAACAAAAATGCATGCCCATCTGATGTCCATGCCATGCTTTACATACTGCTCTGACCGTCCATGTGCTGCAGGAGGCCGTGAATGTCAGAATTGTGTGAGGCCGTAAATGTCATAATTTTTAGGTTTCAGTGCCCAATAAAATTTTTTACTAAGTTTTTTAAGTTTGCCATTCGCCCCTTTTTTTTCTTTGCTTTGTGCATTGTGGCTATTGATGCGTTTCTAGGAAGGTTTTAAAAGTATGCTTAATAAGAGTAAGAAAATAATTAATATATTAAGTATATATTAGCATAATTAATATATAATGTATATTTTATATATTATATTTTTAACAAAACTATTAAATATAATAGTAATAATAATCCTATATATGTATTTAATAGTTTTGTTAAAAAATATAATATATAATAATAATTAGTATAATTAAATTATTTATAATTTATTATTATTATATAAAATATACATTATATATTAATTATGTTAATATATACTTAATTACGATAAACCAAAATTAATGGATAAGAATATAATTATATATATTAGGATTTTAATAAATAATATTAAAATCATTTTAAGGCTCAAACCAATTAGTATTTTAATATATAATGTATATTTTATATAATAAAAAATAAATTATAAATAATATAATTCTACTAATTATTATTATTATATATTATATTTTTTAACAAACTATTAAATACATATATAAAATTATTAAAACTATATTTAATATAATTAGTATAATTATACTATTTATAATTTTTTTTTATAGTTTAAAAATTGCACATTTATATTATACTAAGGATAGAAAAATTATAATATACATTAAATATATTAAAAAACTAATTGGTTTAAGCCTTAAAATGATTTTAATATTATCCATTGAAATCCTAATATATATAATTAAATTCTTATCCATTAAAATTCTAATATATAATTAAATTCTTATCCATTAACCCACCCTAATTCTATAACTAACACTAATTCTAATTACAACCCTAACCCTAATTCTAACTCTAATTATAACCCTAACCCTAACCCTAACCCTAATCTTACTACTAACTCTAACCTAACCCTAACCCTAACCCTAATCTTACTACTAACACTATCCTAACCCTAATCCTAATTTTATCTCTAACCCTAACCCTATTCTTATCCCCAATTGTAACCCTAAACTTATTCATAACTTCAACCCTAATCCTAATCCTAACCCTAACCCTAACCCTAACCCTATCCTTATCCCTAATTTTAACCCCAACCCTAATCTCTAACACTAAATATAACCCTAATTCTTACCCTCACCCTATTTCTAAGCCTAACCCATTTTATACATGCTAACTCCAACCCTAACCCTACTGCTCATCTTAAACATAATCCTAAACCTAACCCTAACCCTATCGCTCATCCCAAACACATTTTTAAACTTAACCCTTTTTATATATGCTAACCATAACCCTAACCCTAAACATAATCCTAACCCTAATACTAACTCCAACCCTAATACCACTTATATCCTACAAGCTAACCCTAACCTATTCCCAATAATAGGTCAAATCCCAACCCTAATTAAGGGTTTGAACCTAAACTGTGTTTGTCTCTTAACCCTTTTTATATTTTGGTATATTTAATACTAAAGGAATTTAATGTAAGTTATAGTTATATATTTTAGGATGGGAGGAGGGATGGCGTTCTGCGTCTCACATAAGCCAGTAGAGGCGATCATGCCCTATGCTTCGTTCTCCCAATGTTGCTTTCCAAAGCCCATACTTAGCGTTGGTAGGGGTTTTTGGAAATATCCAGAGTGTGGTGGTGGGGTTTTTTTCTTTTCTGGAGTCCTTCTTGCTACTGTTTGGGTGGCTTGTGGGTGGAAGGGTTTTGATCCTGCCCTTGGGGTCTTTTCTTTTTTCCATTTCTTGCTAAAGTGTCCTGGGGGTTTGCATGCCTGCTGGGGATCTTGTTTTTTGCTATGCCGGGTGGGGAAACATCTGGGGTTAGCCCCAAATTGGATTTCCGTTCAGCATTTGGTTCAAAGCCTTCGGCACATGGAGTGAATGTTTTTGATAATACGATGTTTTCTTCAGAGATGGAGATGAATGATCTAGGATCGGTTAATGGTTCCCGAATTACGAAGATTAATGGGTGTTTGGAAAGATGCAAAGAGCGACCGAAGCTGATTATCGCGATGGAAATGCTTGCAGATGATATTGAATACTATTCAAGGCACTCTTTTTATTGCAAGTTCATGGGTTTGAGAGTCTCGCTGCATTTTTGGAATCCTGCGCTCAACGGACTTGGATGCCGGAGGGGGAGATGGAGATTAGGCTCCTTGCGAACAACTTTTTTATGGTCTCTTTTGATTGCATGGCAGATCGGAATAAGGTCTTCGAGGGTGGCCCCTATTTTTATAACCAGGTGGGTTTGTTTATCAAGCCATGGCATGCTGGCTTCAACCCGACTGAGGCAATACCAAGTCGGATTCCAGTTTGGGTTCGGTTGCCGTGGTTTCCAGTTGAGTGTTGGCGGGATGATGTGTTGCAGTTGGTGGCTTCAATGCTCGGTAAACCTATTGGGTCTTCACAACAGACGCAGTACAAAAAGGTAATGACTTTTGCTCGTATCTGTGTAGAAATTGATTTAAGCAAGCCACTACCAGATTCTGTTGAAGTGAGTGTTGGATCATATACTTGGGTTCAACAGCTAGATTACGAAACCCTACCTTTTCGGTGTCGCCTTTGTCATGAATATGGTCACTTGCAGCGTAGATGCCCTAGGGCTAAGCCTGTGGGGCCCCAACCTTCTCAGCCTTCTCGTAATCCTCCTAGGACTGATAATGGTAAGGAGCCTATTCCGGGTGATGGTAATGGAGATGATGGTTATGTCCCTGTTAAGGCTCGCAATAGGAATCGGGGCCAGAAGCGGACCTTGAGGGAGAGGCAGGATGATGAAACTTTTAATAGGTTTGAGGTGCTGGATGATCTCAGCCAGGAGGAAGTGAATCCGGGGTTGCTGAACTTGGATCAGGGAACTTTGGGTACAGGACAGGATGGGCCACCATTGGAGGCCATGCAGGATGTGCAAGAGATTGGGGTTGGGCAGATGGATACAGATCAACAATTGATTGTCTAGACTGAACAAGAATCTTCTATTGGAGCTTCGAAGAGTGGTGGAGGTGGCTCCCCATTGCCCCTGAAAGGTGGCAAGGATGTGGGGAAGAGCTCTTTGGCCTCCTCTCGTTTAGGTATTCAGCAAAATGAACTGAAGAAAGGGGTTGGTGACAGGACTTCCAAGCTGGGAAGGAAAAAGGGTATGGAGAAGATTAAATTAACTGGGGAAACTTTGGTGGATTCAGGGTCAGTCAAGACTCTTGATTCACATTTTTCATGCCCCCAGAAATGATTGTTCTCTCATGGAATGTAAGGGGCTTGAACAGTGGCCCTCGACAAAAAGTTGTTCGTGATTTGGTTAGGAATCATTCTCAGGATGTTCTTTTTCTTCAGGAGACTAAATTATCTGTAGATAATATGTTGGCCATGGCTCCTAAGCTGTGGAAATATGGTGAATGCCAGTGTGTGGGGGCTCTTGGTGCTTCTGGAGGGGTGGCTTTCTTTTGGAACCCTCGGAAGATTTTCCCCCTATGGTGGATGTCCTCTAGATCCTCTATATCCCTTGTCGCCTCTTGGTATGAGACTGGTGAGTGTATTCTCCTCTCTAATGTGTATGCTCCTGTTGAGTTTCTGGGTAAACAACTTCTATGGTCCCATCTTCATTTTGTTCGTAGCTTAGCTCCTTACCATCCGTGGGTTATGGCTGGCGATTTTAATGCTATTGTGGAATTGTCTGAGAAAAGAGGTGGAATTCCTAGGTTGGAGCCTTCTGCTCTGTTATTCAGAGATAGCATTTCAGAATTAAATCTTATTGATGTTCTACCTAGTAATGGTCGCTTCACTTGGAATAATAGGAGAATTGGTGAGAGTTGTGTTGCTGAGAGGCTAGATCGTTTCTTGGTTTCCTGTTATTGGGTTGGAAACTTATGGTCCACTCGATCTAAAATTCTTGATTGGAGAGGTTCTGATCATTGGCCTATTAAGCTTAGTATTATCTCTGCTCGGGGGCCTCGGTCTCCCTCATTCAAGTTCCAGCTTATGTGGTTACGGGATCCCACTCTTCATGATTATGTGGCTGAGTGGTGGCGGATTGGTAGACCAACTTTTGGTACGGCAATGTACACATTCTCCAAGCTTCTTCAGTTTGTCAAATATCAGCTTAAAAGGTGGAATCAGCGATGTTTTGGTAATATCTTTCATACTAAGGTTGCCGCACAGGAGGAGTTGAATAATATTACGCGGTTGATTCGTGAGAATGGGGCCTCTGAGGATCTTCTAAGGGAGGAGGCTAAGACTTTGAAAGTGGTTGAGGAATTTGAATTGCGGGAAGAAATCTATTGGAAGCAAAGGGCCCGGGTTGAATGGTTACAGGAAGGTGATAAAAACACCGCCTTCTTCTTCAATTCTGTGAAGGATAGGAGGCATGGTAATTCCATTCCTTTTCTGGTGAATGATAGGGGTGAACGTCTTGCCTCGTTTCAAGAAATCTCTGCTGAGGCATCTAAGTATTTTGCTACTTTATTTAGGGAGGATTCACAAGGGGGCTCTGTTGAGGAAGCACAGGTTCTTTCTTGTATTCCTCAGTTGGTCTCCAGGGAGGCGAATGAGTATTTGATGAAAGATATCTCTCTTGATGAGCTGGAGGGGATTGTGTTTTAGATGAAGAAGGGTAAAGCTCCTGGTCCCGATGGTTTCCCGATTGAATTTTTTCAGGAATTCTGGGATATCATAAAGTTGGATCTTCTGGTTGTTGTCCTTGAGTCCCAAAGGAATAAACAGATGCTTCGTGCTCTGAACTCCACCTTCCTTGCTCTCATACCCAAGTGTGAAGGGGCTGATAGGTTATCTCAGTTCCGGCCTATCTCTCTCTGCAATGTGGCTTATAAAATCATCTCAAAGTTATTGGCTGAGAGACTGAAGAAGTGGCTTAAAGTGTTAATTTCGGAGGAACAGAGTGGATTTGTGGCAGGTCGGCAGATTCTTGATGGAGTTGTCATTGCTACGGAGACCATCCACTCCATGGACAACTCCCATGAGAAGGCTATGTTCATTAAGCTGGATATGGCTAAGGCTTATGACAGGGTTAGATGGTCTTTTTTGCAGAAGATCCTTGTTGCTTTTGGTTTTGGTGAGGTGTGGATCCAATGGGTCATGAGCTGTGTCACATCTGTTTCCTTCTCAGTTTTGATAAATGGAGATCATTCTGAACTTTTTGGTGCCTCTAGGGGTTTGCGCCAAGGGGATCCTCTTTCTCCGTATCCTTTTCTGCTTCTTGTGGAAGGCCTTGGTCGTTTGTTGAAAAGAAGGGTGGAGCTTGGCATCATTCAAGGTTGGCGATGGGGTGGAGACTTGCCTCCATAATCTCATTTGCAGTTTGTTGATGATACTGCCCTGATGGGGATGGCTACTGTTAGGGAAGCTACTAACTTGAGGCAGGTGTTGGACATATATCTTGTTGCTTCAGGACAATTGATTAATGAGGAGAAGTCTTCCATATTCTTCTTCAACACGCCGAGCCCCATACAGAGAAGAATTGCTAATATCTTAAGGTTTCAGATAGGGGTTCTCCCTTTGACTTATCTCGGTTTCCCAATTTCTGTTCGCCATTTTCCCAAGGGTTCTTGGCAGAATATTATTGATAAACTCCGTGCAAAAGTTAATCATTGGACCCACAGATGGTTGTCTTTTGCGGGGCGGGTTCAGCTTCTCAAGTCGGTGGTGCAGGCTCTCCCTACTTACAGATGTATGCTTCAGGTGGCTCCGATGGGTTTTCTGAGGGAGTTGGATTCTCTTGAAAGGCAGTTCTTATGGGCGGGTAGTTTGGCTTCTTCCAAGTGGAGCCTGGTTAGGTGGGATGTTGTGTGCAGCCCAAAGCAATTTGGTGGTCTTGGTCTTCGACAGTCTGCGTTATCTGGAGTGGCTGTGGCTGCTAAGCTATTTTGGAGATGGTGTGTGGAACAGGATCAGCCATGGGCCAAGATATTATCTCATAAGTATTTCCCAGGGATTCCACGGCAGGATCTTCCTCGTTACCCTCTTGAGGGGAAAGGTTCAGTGATTTGGAATACTCTTCAGAAGGGTGCAAAGCTTATTAAGGAAGGTTTATTTTGGATTTGTAGACGAGGAACTGAAGCTCTCTTCTGGTCGGATTCTTGGGATGGATTCCCTCCACTTACTTCTCAGTTCCCCAATCTACTTCCTTTGTGCCAAAGATTTCTCGAGGCTGGCTGGGCTAGGGTGAGTGACTTCAAGTCTGTTGCTTCTTTTGGTCAGTTGGAGGTAGCTCATTGGAAGGATCCCGCAGAGTGGCCAGATTTGGGACTTGCGGAAGAAAGTGCTGAGGTTCACAAGATTCTTCATAGTAGGAGTTGTAGTTCTCTTCTGGAAGAAGATATTCTTGCTTGGACCCATAATCCTAAGGGGGTTTACTCTGTTGCTTCTGGTTATCAGGTGTTATTGGCTCAAAAGCTAATTGGGGCAGAGGTTCATTGGTGGAAAAGGGTGTGGAATAAACTCTCGTGGCCTAAATGCAATTGCTTTGTTTGGACTTTGGCTTGGAATAGGTGCTTGACCTGGGATAACATTCGTAAACGAGGATTTCAAGGACCTTCAATTTGTGTTTTGTGTGGGGGAGCGGAAGAGGATTCTTCACATTTGTTCTTTCGGTGCCCCTTTGTTGTGCAGCTTTGGCATTGGTGGTGGGAGGTGTGGAAGCTTCCCTGTATTCATGCGTGCTCTTTGGTTGAATTCTGGGATAGTATGGGAAGACCTCCTTCCATGGCTTCCTTTTTGCAGGAAGTTTGGTTCGTGGGCCCTACCTTTCTGCTTTGGCAGATTTGGTTGGAGCGGAACCACAGAATTTTTTGTGATCAGAAGTTGGTGGGTCGACAAGTTTGGATGCGTATGCTTGGAATGGTGCAGGAGTCTGTTTTAGCTAAATGTGATGTGGTTTTCCCCTTGGAGAGAGGTGATGCTGAGTTGGTGGCCAGACTAGGTCTTCAAGAAATTCATTCATCTTTTGTCAGTTTTAGGAACTGTAGGCATGGGAAAAAGAGGATCCAACGGGTTGGAAGGTGGTTACCACCTCCCAATGGATTTT
>VDFB02111874.1:0-24375 GCA_007258455.2 Sequoia sempervirens
CAAAGTTTATTGTAGAAATTTTATAGAAACTTTAAAAGAAGAAAACCTAAACAATCTTGGAAATCGAGCTGAAACAAATTCGCAATCCCTTTTTGCTGAATCCACTATCAATTTCCAGACTTCGATGGCGAAATCCCAACCAATCCAACTTCAAACCTCGCTTATCAACAAAATCTAAAAAGAAAAGTTCTTCTGAAACAATTGCCGTGAAACAAAATTGCTAAAACCTTTTGCCCTGAATATTCTTCCCGTGAATGTTTTTTATTACCCATCTTTCCAAAAGATATTAATTCATGCAAATCACTTTCAATCACAAAACTTAACTGAAAGTTCATTTCGCATTGTAAATAGCTCATTCAGTTCTACTCATTCTTTAAAATATCAGAACAAACCTTTAACTGGCAATCAAAGATTCTTATCTCTTTGAAAATATCTTTCCTTAATAAAATCTATTTCACATAATACAAGTTGCACAATTAAATCAGCAATAATAATAATTTAATTAAAACATCGCAAAGGAATAACTTTCACTGATAAATTCAACACTTATTTAATTTAACTTAATAAATTAAATCACAAACTTTGGTATAAACATTGATAAACATTTAATAAAATAAATATTAAATAAACATAGAACAATAAATATTTGAACACGACAAGACAAATTGGACTACAAGGGGTAACACAGAGATACTCGTTCAAAGACGAACGATGGTTTAAAAGGACCTGTCAATACCTCCGACAACATATTTATATTGAATTAGGGTACGCTCAGACCTGACAAGTAGGTGGAGCCGTTACCCGGTACCTGTGTCTGCAGGAAACATCAACGTTAGAACATATATATACTCATGTTAGAAAACACACCATGAATAAGAATTATAGCGTAACAGGGTACTCACGAATGAGTAATGCCACACTGTCTTCTTCACCGACACACACGAGCAAGATAAATCATAAGCAATAGTCATAAACAATAAGCCACATCATGAATGAATCTATCATAGTATCATCAAACAATCACCTCAACACAACAACCACATGAAAAATTGTAAGCTAATAAACCATATTAGATATATGTCTATCTCAATAACATCACGAAAACACAACCAAATAAATAGGACGTCAATATATCATCCATAGAGTATAAAAACAACATAATGTCAGAGTTATAACTGAGAATACACAACATAGTATCGTAGTGAACTAAAACATCTAACAGGCAAAATCAAATTGAAAACAACTAAGACAGGATGTCACAGCGAGAGGGTCACTACATCGCTATCAAAACCAAAAGATCAAGCATTTGCAACTTTCACTGTAGAAGGTGTGATGACTTGATTTATTGGATATAGAACCTTCATAACTTGACCAACATATCATTTGAACTGGAAGATTCATTCTTGCACAATGAAAAGATGCAGACCAAAATACCATGACTCTACCATAAGTCTCCACTGTGAATGCCTTAGTGAAACTTCTACACCTTGTCTCTATCTGTGTTACACCAAATCATAGCCAGGAATGTTGGAAACATATTGGAAAAAGTGTACCCACCTCAACATCACACATAGATAACCATTCTTCCTTATACGGTTTTGCAGACATACACCAATTGATATCAACTATGCAACAACTATTTTATAAGTATGTACATACTTCAACAACACATTTGACATTAATGATAGCCCATATTGGGTTGACATAATGACAACACTTATTTCCAACAAAAAGGGAGAAGAAAGGTTGTGCCATTTAGGGGCTTGCCTTAGTCAAACCCTGTGTTAGTGTTTCCACTTCCACAATGACAATGTCAATGATGAATGATAAATGATAGGAAGGAATGATGAATCCACAAAATGCTGCAACTCACCACCCTTTAATGGCTTCCATGAAGGAATAAAGTCATACACATATCCTCCAGGCTTGGATCTTGCTTGCTTGAATTGCTTGGGGACCTACAAGGATTAGTCTTCACAAAAAATATGAAAACATAAGCATGAACACACTCACATACATTTTGATATGATGTTTGGATCTTGAATTGCTGCAATAAATACTTTAATGGCTTCTCTTGACTTGCTTTATAGTGCTCTTGATAATAATTCTTTCCTTTGATTCTCAATACTTTCACTTAGTTTTCAAATGATGAAATAACCATGTATTTATACACAATTATCCTAATTTCCTAAAAAATAAATCCCAATGAACGCCTTTAGATATATTTGAATTTCAAATAATAAAATGTCAACATTGACATATTTGAATTTGGAGCCAAAATAGGGGGACATAGGTGCTAGTGTCCCAAACCTATTTTCTAGAATTTAAGGAGTCAAGGGAAAAGTATTAAATGGAAGCATTTGTTTTGTGCTTGCAAATTGTCAAAAAATGCTTAAAATGGGCTACAAAATAATTTAGGAAATTAAGTGCTCAATTAGGTCCAATAACTTAAAGGGGATCAAAAAATAGTGTGAAATTGTCAAGGGTGACAATTACGATGCTACATAAGCTATGACATGCAAACTTCCAAGTGACAAACATGCTTCTCTTTGAATTGGAACTCTTACTTCACATGGGTGTATGGATTGAGGATTAAGAAATACATATAAAGGTGGCCATGCAATTTAAATCTCTCTCCAAGATCAAATCTAACTCTTATTTAAGTTCAATTCCTCAAAATTCTTCTAAGTGTTTGCATACTAGTGAAAAACTTCACATATCTAGGGTGCCATTTTAAGAGGTAAATATATTCAAATTTAAATTTCTAAGGATTCATATCCAAAAAAATAGAAGGAAAAAATATATATTTTAGGTTGATATTGATTTATCAATTATTAGAGGTGCTCTTGCACTAAACACTTGAGGTAAGAAAGAATGTGAGTAAGTCTACTCAAATATTAGTGTATAATGTCCCAAGGATAAAGACTTACTTTATCATATCCACAGGCTTCAACCATGTAGCATATTCATTTGGTTTATGCTTCCATTTCATCAAATATCCCATGTACTTTGTTGATAAAAAACCTAGACTAGAGTCCAAGGTTTTATACTTTGTTATATGTAGTAAACCTTGGTGTGATGTAATAAAAAAGAACTCATATATACAATAAGCATAAATTAAATTATAATATCATATACACCATCATATAAATTAAATTATAATATCTTATAAACACCACATATACACCAATATACATAATATCATATTATTGGTGTGAAAAAAGCATTTTACCTAATTGGTTCACCATCTAAGTCTTACTCACACTACTTTACTTAGGTATACATAGGATACTTATCACTTTATGTTTGATGTCATAATATTACATTAAATTTCATAATATTTTGTAGTCTGATGTATCAACTTGGTCTATATAACCAAGGGGTTCTCATTATAATCTTAATATATTACAATATATTATAATCATCATTGTATATTTGCATCCTTTGTTATAGAATATCATTATTCTTAGGTATTTTATCTCTCATGTGCTTTCATTGAAGCTCCTAGATCTTGGTTGGCTAAATCCATAGCCAAATCTTGCACGGTATAGATAATTCTATACCAACTCTTACATGATATAAAAACTTGTGGGATTTCTTATTATTAGTCTTATCAAGAGATCTAGGCTTGTCGAGATTTCTTATTATCAGTCTTATCGAGAGATCTAGGCTTGTCGATCTTGGTTACTCTTGAAAAGTTGAGTATTATCTTCTCTTGCATTGTATTATGACACCGAATATAATGAGGCTCACTACTTAGAAAAGAAGAAAGGCTCACTACTAGGTGGCTCACTGCCAAGAAGAAAGAAGAATAGAAGAAATTGTTACAAAGATATTCACTATCTTAGAGAAACATGAAGGTCCACCAGTGCAACTTTGCAAGGTGATCCCACAATAGTGGTTTACACTTTTTGGCCAAACTTGACATTGAACTGATTTTTTTTAACTAAATCTTCACTTTCGGGAACCTATAACTGCTAAACCATGAGGAATTTGAAGATGATGCAAACTACTGATTTGTGACATTTTGTTTGTAGATTATAAATATATATATATATATTTTTTGGAATCAAATATCTAGTGCATGCAATGGGTTTCATAGTGTTTTATTGAATATTTTTTTCTTAATTAAGTTTTGAAGTCAAACCAATTACAATTTAGACATAGGTTTACTTGCTAACACAACTTTTTTGTATGTATCAAAATTCATTTTTTTTGTTGGATCAAGGACATCAATATCAAGTGCATAGACATTTTTTAGATTTTTTTTTTAATAATCTACTATTTTTCCACATGCGCAAAACAAAGAGCTTTATTTTCGGTGAAAAACCTACATTCATAAGAAATAAAAAATAAATATAATAATCAAATTAAATATATTTAAAGTTATACTTTTTGGGAAGCTTATAATAAGGACTACATACAAAATATAAATTTTAAATGAATTCATTTGATCCCCCAAAAGGTAAATCAAAAGTGGTTTTTTATCAACATTTTGGTAGGTGTAGAGAAAACTCCTTTATAGGTATGGTTTAAAACTAGCGGGGTTCTATCCAAGGGGGTTTGATCAAACCCTCTTCAATTAGAATACTTTAAATGGAACCTTTCAATGCTTAAATCATTATATTTTCTAAAAATATGTGATTTCAACAAAAATCAGGATATCTTAGAAAGTGTAAACCACTATTGTGGGATCACCCTACACCATCTACAACCTTCAACTCACTGCCTCCAACAACTTCAACCACACTGAAAATGTAGACACCTTCTAATCATTGCATCCGAAGTTATAAGAATTAAATCTCACACTTAGATCACCATAATTGATCACATTCACATCTCAAACTTGCCACACAAAATATCCAACAACTCACCTTTTAATTTATATCATCCATGACCTAAACAATCTCAATTAGGTTAGCCTTAATGAAATGTATGCACCTCAAACATGCAACACCAAAATAGGTTAGCGCCAAACACCTCCACAGTGGAAAGAAGTGAAGGTAGACCATGAAAAGGGTTAACTAGGACCCAAATATATATCACTACACCACTCAACACATTCACAATTCACATGGTACCTCCACAAATAGTGCTAGCATTCCAAGTCGGCCAAACCTAAACTAACAATACAAGCGACCAATTTCACACTTCTCTAGGTCCAAAAAAAACATGCGTACCACACATCAACACTTCAAAACATCCATACAACAGCTCAAACTATTCTAACATCATCAAAATATTTTGCAACACTACCACAACCACCTGAAACAAAGATTATGTCCATCCTACGCATCAAGATGCACTACCACTGAACTTCAACTCAAGAATTGAACTTGTGGAGAAACTCAACAATATAAACTCCAAGGGAAGACAAATATAGACAATATAAGCATGTTCTGAAATCTACAATACATGAAATCTCAATGCGGAGAAATGTGGAGCAATCTCATTTCTCCCAGACAACCTTCTACATAGGCATACACACTGTCAAACATATCTTCCACTGTCATACAATATAGAACCTAAAACTCTGCATATAACACCTCTGAACACCTATGATCACCATATCAAAACCGTACAAGCATATCTTCAACCATGAAGAAATGCAGAGCACAACATTGAACACACCTTTGTCACATTGCACACTCTTTTATTCAAATTTTCTCAAAAGCTCTTGGAAACCAAGTGAACTTATTGCAACTACAACACTTATTCATCATAACCATACAAGACATCAATGAAACCACTAATGACATCACCACAACACCTTCTTATTAAACCACAATACATCCATACTAGCATTAGTACTAACAATACTAATGATAGTACCATCAACAACTCTAACACTAGCAATCTCCAATAATCTCCATATTGTTGACATCAATGACCAATTGTTGACATTAGTGACAACACCAAAAGCATACCTACAACAATTATAAGTTAGATTGCATCAATAGATGTTAAATTAGAAGATGAAGATAAATATATCTTGTTTCTTCTTTGCCCAAATCTTGGGAAATCTAATTATTGTCATAAGTAGTGGTAGTAAAGAGCCAAAGATGTATAATATTATTTCCATAATTATTTCAGAGGAGATGAGAAGAAAGTCTATGAATGTTGGCTCCCAAGATGCCTTGCATGTGTGAGGAAGGTCCAAAGATAAAGGGGCTAAAGAGGATTAAAAGAGGGATAAGTCTAAAGGATGTTCTAAGACCCTTGGAAACATAAAAGTAAAGTGTTGGAATTATGGAAAAATAGGGCATGTGATGTAGTGTAAGAACAAGAAAAATAATTTTAATTCCTCCACAAAAATGTCCTCTAATGATGATTTTGATGTGTTGTT
Organism: Sequoia sempervirens; assembly: GCA_007258455.2. Lineage (NCBI taxonomy): Eukaryota > Viridiplantae > Streptophyta > Pinopsida > Cupressales > Cupressaceae > Sequoia > Sequoia sempervirens. The sequence continues at coordinate 6,347 of VDFB02111874.1, forward strand.
TATTTCAGCTAACTCTATTAGTAATGATGCTTGGCTTATTGATTCAAGTTTCTCCTACCACATGACTCCTCACAAGGTGTGGTTTAGTACTTACAAAGCATATGATGGGGGAGATGTTTTCCTTGGTGATAACAATACTAAGAAGATTGTTGGTAAAGAAAAGGTAAAGTTGTGTTTCAGTGATGCGAGGATTAAGTATCTTCATGACATTTTGCATATTCCAGGACTTGTGAGAAATTTACTTTCAGTATCCAAGTTGAATGATTCTAAAATGCATGTGACATTTGAAAAGTCTAGTTGCAGATTGGTAAGAGGGAGTTTGGTGATAGTTAAAGGATCTCAGATAGGTACTTTTTTTAGGTTAAATTCCTCTAATTTATGTAAATTTTCTAATGTAACTAGCACTAAAAATGCATGTATGTTGTGGCACCATAGATTGGGTCACATTAATGAAAAAGGTCTTGAGACCATTCTTAATAAATAGTTGGTTTATGGTATTTCTGATTTTTTTTTGGCAAAAATGATTTTTGTGAGCATTGTGTGTTTGGTAAACATAATAGATATTCATTTTCTAATGAAACTAATAGGTAAAGATATTATTAGAGATCATTCATTCAGATGTATGTGGACCAGTGGATGTTGAATCTTTAGGTAAATATCAATATTATGTCTCTTTCATTGATGATGTCTCAAGATACACATGTATTTTTTTTATGTGTTTTAAATATGAAGTTTTCACTAATTTTAAGGAATTTAAGGCCTTAGTTGAGAAACAATCAAATTATAAGATAAAATTTTTGAGATCTAACAATGGGGGTGAATACTGTTCCAAAGAATTTGATGAGTTATAAAAGAATGCAGGTATTTTTCAACATAAGACTACTCCTTATAATCCAAAAAAAAAGAGCTAGTAGAAAGAATGAATCAAACCTTGATGGAAAGAGCTAGGAGCATATTGAGTGGTACTAATCTTGATAGATGATTTTGGGGAGAAGTAGTTGGTACTACTTTTTATTTGATTAATAGATCTCCTTTTTCAACTCTTGTTGATAAAACTCCTTATGAAGTGTGGATAGGTAGAAATATTTCTATTTCATACTTAAGGGTATTTTGTTGTGAGGATTTTTCTCATGTGCCTCAAGAGAAGCTTTCCTTTACCTTGTTTTCAACAAAATATAGGAACAATGGTTTAATTTTAAGTAGGGTAACACCTTATATGCAAGGCATCTTCTCTAAAATCTTATATTTTTCCTTATTTCTTGCAAAAATAACTATAAAAACCCTTGAGAAAAAGTGAGGATCTCCATAGTATGAGATAGTGAAGGGCCCCATGCATTATTTTTTCACTAGAGAAAAGCCTACAAACTTAGTCAATTTTTTTGGAAATTAAATATTAATGTTTATTCTTCATGATGCTTGGATTTCATTCAAACATATTCAAACAAATCTATCGGTAGAATCTTATTGGTTGACATTAACGAATTTGTTGGAAACCGTATCTAGCCATTCCATTAAATCAACCTTTCCCCAAAAATCTCCTACTGCTGATACATATGAGCACCTATATATTCTACCTTAACTACCCACCACTAGGTTGTGTGTAAGTTGAAATCCATCTTTAATACTCAACCCTAATTTATTCTACTTTAGAGACACCTTCGATTTTGTATCATGTAGCACATATCAACCTTTCTTCTTAGTATACTTACACAAATTTGGAGATATAGATAAAAAAATTACCACACTTGTTGTCACCTTTCTTACATAAATGCTAAATGTTTCCTTTAGAGAATCCATTCTTAATACAAAGGACAATCTACACTAGCTAGATATTGTTATACTTATGCTTAATGACCTATTGGTGTATGTATTTCTCATGCATTTACTACACCATAGGTTAAGCTTGCTTGGGTATATTCATACTTAGGTTGATTTTTATTTAATTTTATTAAATAATTTACTATTGGTGACTGATGATAGCCTTCCCTTTATGGGTAGTGATTTTTTTGCCCTCCTCCTCACTTAGTTTTTGATTAGTGGAAAAATAGGTTTGATGGAACTTGAAACCCTATGAAAGGAAAGTTGCAAATAGATACAAAAAAGACCAACAACAACCCAACATAATCAATAAACCTGAAGATACACAAGATTACCCATGCTGCAAAGAATAGGTTTTGAAGGGAACCTAAAACCCTCTACAATTAGGTTTTAATAGGTGCCAAAAAATTTTAACAAGAATTAAAGACCACTTGAATCAACCAGGCCACAAACAACCTATAATAGCTAGACTGCAACATAACAATAGAATACTGCAAAGCATCAACATTCCTGCACCATCCTACCTAATTAGCCAACCCAACCTCCACCTCAAAAGAAGAGGGCTCCCCTCTATAGGATAGGATGATATAAGAACCCTTGCCACCAAAATCACTTCTCTCCTGCCCACACAAGCTCCACCTCAATAGGAATCAACATAAGAGAAAAGATTTTCCCACCATATCAACAACATCCATCTCCATCTCAATTGGAGACACCACCTGAGGATCCCGATGGTAAGCAACTTTAGTAGGAAGGGCTATCACAACATCCCTTAGCAACACAAGTTTTTGATACATGAAGGAAGAAACTGGAAATTACACAGCCAACATGCTTGAGCACAAAAAGACCTCCTCCATTCCATCATTCCATATCTCCACCTCTAGAGAAGATATCGCTACCTTAAAAGGAGCAACCAAACAGGAGAATGAAGAAGAATCACAAAATGGGCAAACTTCACCCACTTTAACAAAACAAACAACTAGGCCAAAAGATAAAACAATAAGTTCAACCCAACCAACAACAAACAAACATTAACATGGACATAGTCCATCACCAACCAGCCAAGATCTAGGATCATCAAGAAACACATAGGGAACAACCCCAACAATAGAAAAAGCCCAAATCCAAGCATTAGTTGCAACATACATGAAATATATACATTATATTTACATTATATAAGCAAAGCTACAATTGATAGAGCATAGCTCACACTTAACATTTGTTGCTTATATTTGATGAATGTAATAGTCATTTAGTTTCTTATTCATATTTTATTTGGTATCTTGATAAATAATTATCTAAATTAGTTCTTGAAATTTTGGTTTTGGGTAGAGTAAATCTTACATACTATTAGGATTTATGCCAAACATAATCATTGTGTTTCTTTTCTCACATTAACTACATGAAAACAATTACTAGAGATTATTTGTGGTTAAATGATTAGATATATAATAAAAGCATGTTATCTCTAGAAGGGTGTGCTAAAAACATAAATAAATTAGTGGTATAGGGCTTAAATATCAATTTCTACAAGGGTATCTATAGTAATTAAGTGGCTAACTAGGGCTTTAGTTGTTGAGGTATTATCTCTAGATTTACTAAAGAGAAATGCAGTTGAGTTGGTTTTCATTCTTTGGACTTTTTTTTTCTATTATGAAGTTGGATCTAGTGGCTCACTTAGTATTAGCTCAACTTGGTAAGCTTGGAAGCTAACTCAAGAGTTAGAGGAGGCATGGTGTCTATATAAGGGATGAAGGTGATCTTCAACCTTATATATTAGTTTGGTGGAATCTTAAATTTAAGATTAAATCCCTTACTCTTATTAAAGGGTGTTCTACTAAATTATAATTTTGTAAAGGACTCAAATTTTAATTAGATTTTTGAGTATGAAGGTAACTCTCTCAAGGGATAAATTTAGGGAAGGGTTTTGCATATGTACATCCTATAAAAGAACACTTTCTTTGAATAAGAAGCCTTTGAGGTGTTATCTTACTACTAATAACAATGATTTTTATGTAGATTCATGGTAGGAGGCTCCAAGTTGTCACTTTCCTCCTCTAAATTTGTTTATTGACATTCTCTCCTTATTAGGGTATACTTTAAGAAATGCCCTCTTGAAAATTTTATAGAAGCCTTAACAAATCCTCTATAAAGAAGCATAATATTCTAGACAATTTTCATATTGAAGATAAGATTTTAGAGAGAATGACAATAGTTTATTCTTTGTACCATTTTTTAATTTAACAAATACAAATTTTTATTAATTTATATTTTTTTATAGTTCAATGTCTAAATTTTATACCAATATATAACTTTTAAATATGTTGAAATGGGGTGAGTACATAAAAAAAAGCCCTTGATAATCTAAGAAGATTAGGGTCCAAATTTTACAATAGTAGAAATGTATCTATCAAGTAAATAATTAAAATTTCTAACACGAAGTAAATTTTTTAAGATTACGAAAATCTATCAACTATGGGTGAATGTGATAATTTTGAAGAACCTATAAATAGCTAAATCTAGAGAATACAAATGTAAAAAATATCCAAATTGTAACATATGAGCACTAACAGAAACCTTGCTCCTCTAATGATCTCTTTTGTAAGATTAGTACTTTATAGGGACTAACTAATCCATAGATAGTTAGTCTTGTAGATTTGATATTTTTTCTTGAGGCAAACAAGTCTTTTCTTTAATGGCTTATTATTCATCAAAGAGTCATTTTTGGATCTATTTGTATGCTTTCTCAATCTCATCAATGTCTAGACAATGGTGTTAAATAATCTATCCTTCACTTGTTTTTGAGTTCCATTTTACTCAGTTGAATTGAAAATTTTCTTTTCCCACTAGGAAATTTAAGGAAAAATTATGCTATGAGTTGATGAAATATAAATGTTAGATGTACAAAATTATTGTATTCTATTTTGTTGAAGAATATTTCTAAACTATGGTTGATTTTATCCTTTGATATTTTTTCATACCTTTGGTTCTTTAGAAATAAGGATGTTTTTGAAGGGGTGCAAAGGATTTTATTAGCTTCTTGAGAAAATTCACACTTTCTTTGGTTTTCGTGGAGATGAGTTTTGATTTAGTAGAATCCCTAAGGAAGACAAGAAAATTACTTCAAATGGTAACCTCATTCATCTAGGGAATGTAAGGATGAAAATGCTACTGCCCTCATGATGTTGTTCCCAATTGGACTATTGGAATTTTTTAGGATGAAAATCAATGCGATGGTTTTGGATAGTTGATCCCTATGACTAATTCGAGGGAAGAGCAATAATCATGTACTAGTGAATGAATTAGTTAACCTTGTAGACACCTAAAATGGTCAGAATCTAATTAATTAAATCTGACTTATTTGATTAATTAATCTTAAATTCATCTACTTAGTAAATAAATAGAAATATTTATTTATATTAAGTTCATTATTAATTCTTCTATTTTATCATATTATTTCCCTCTTAATTAAATAAACAAAATTAAATACTTTGTTTTATTTAATTATTATCATGTTATTTCTTCTATACTTTATCTATTAATTCTATCTTAAATTAAATACACAGCTTCAATAATTTGTGTTATTTAATTACCTCATCACATTTCTTCTTAATTAAATAAAGATATCCTAGAATCTTTAATTTAATTATCATATTCCTTTTATTTTAATTTAATAAACAACTTCTATAGTTTGTTTTATTAAATTATTTATTCCTCTTTTCTGAATTTAAATAAACCAAAAATATTTAAATAAATGCATAAATCATATCCCTCTATTCACTCACCAATAAAATTAGATTTTTCAAATCTAATTAATTCAACTGTCATTCACGGGAAGAGCCTCGGGGACAAACCTAAGGAAATCCTCTCAATCTTCTACCTCAAATCTTTCCTCTCATCTTGCCTGGTGTTTTCATGGGGAGGAACAATCCTCCATGATCAGCTCCACCTTCTCATCTCATACCATTCAATTCTCCAGATTGAATCTCAACCTCTGTTGTGTTACCCCTTCACAAATGTGTGTCGTGAAATCTATAAATATAGGTTTTGGCTACAGGAAAAGGATCCTAATTTGTGTAATCTTACTCTGCAGGTATTCCAGGTGATCAAGCATTCAAGCAATCCAGTTTTAGGATCAATCCATCAAGCATTCATCCAGCATTCATCAAGCATTCAACATTTATAGTCATGGCTGTCATTACAGTAGTTTTTCATTATTAAATCATATAGGAATAGAAATAGTTTATTCTCTAATTTCAACAATCTATTAGCTTACTTAAATCTGAGAGCAAAGTAGATTAGAGAGATCTTTAGAGTTAGAGAGCAATAGGACAGATTTTTGAAGATTCTTAGTTTAAATTAGCTTAAATCTTTTGAATCTTTGATGCAATGTCTTATTTAGAAGTGTAGATGCATACTTAATTTGTTTATCTCATCTTTACACTTTCAAACCTTTCTATGAAGGATGATGATGCTAGTTCAAGCAACATTCCATCCTTTTTCAAAGGATACAAGAGTTCTTATACAAAATGGTGGTTAAAGAGCGTCTTAAATATGTGGTGAAATATGCTAAGAATAGATTACTAACTTGCTAAACACTTTAGACAAGAAGCAAGATGTTAAAGAAAAAGGAGAAAAGACTATAATTATGTCTCTACTTTTATATTGGGTTTTTAATCTTAGGTTTGTGCTAGACATTAGGTTTTATTGTTCTTTTGAACATATTTTTTTAGTTATTTTAGACTTGAGCTCCTTGACACCTCTACTTATTCCATATGAATTCTAGTTTGCTTGTTTGAATCATATTTGTTCTCTTTTCCTAATAAAAAATAAATTAATTTTAATTTTAATTATTTCTTATATATATTTTATTATTTGTCTTTATAATAAATTCATAATGTTACATTGATTATCTTATATATAAACTATATAATCATATATGGTTGTGAAAAACAATTCGAATGATTGTAGATTATTATGGAATATTATTGTTCACCTTTTAAATATTGAGGGTGTTGAATTTGTGGGCTCATCTTTTTTGACTTTTTTTTTTGTGTTTATAGATCTTCCAAGTAATATCAAAAATTTCAAAAATTTACTGACACACAATTTCGTCATTGCACAATTTTAGGTGTAAAGTTCATTGCTGTACTTTTTAACATGTTATTGTCACGCTGGGTGTTGTAGACACGTGTGAAACCTAGATATCGCACGTGTGAAACCATAGAAATCGTTAACATGGTGATGGTGATTTTGTGGACATCGCCAAAGTAGAATGTATCCTTCACTTGGACTTTCAATGCTAAAAAATGTGCATACATGTGAGAGGGAAGGTTGTGTAAAATTTGGGGGACCCAAAAATATAATGAATTCTTCACTGAGATAGTTCAATCAACTACTTCTTAATGAGTTAGTTAGAAGTCTTCTTCTACTGATCAACTTTCTCTTTTGTTGACATTTGAGTAAGGAATATGATATAGAAACTACATACTAATAATCTAGCTCCAAAATCAAAGAGCACTTGTTAAAATCTATGAGTTCTAGGATAAAAGAATGTATTAATAAATTTAGGTAATATATATAATTAAAATAATTATATAGTTTATATGTTTCATATTTTATATTCTATTGTGACATTAATTTTTATCTTCAAGTTATTTTGATTATATTTTAGAAGTTAATAGAAAGATTTATGTTCAATTTAATCTTTCTATTAGATGTTTGATATGTATGTGATATATTACAAGAATGATGATTACGGTAAAATACCTACAAAATAGTTGAAGTTTGAGTAATTGTTGATTGGATAGGGAACATCCATGTAGGTGAAGAATGCTCTTGTTGACAAGTAGGAGGTAATTTCCATAGCATGTCAAATTATGATATTGCTATCAAGATTCAACCGTGTAGTTTTTCGAGTCAAACACATTGACCCATGTTTCATGAGTAGTGGTTCACAAAAACCCATCTCTCATGATAATGAATGGTCTCGTGTTTAGATACAGAGTTAATAAATGTACTAACATGGTGTAAGTCATGACATAATGTGGTGGCTTTACCACACAAAAGTTTGTATGTTGTGCTTTATTTTTTGTTGGTTTAGTTAGGTTGTACATGAATTGTGAAATTACACTAAATGTCGTTAACCTTTGTGCGGAGTTATGAAGCTAATGTACACCTAGCAATAAAATGCTTCCTCTAAGTGCTACTGGAGTGAGCTTTGTGTTAGAGCTATATAACCTATCCAACACCACAATGGTAATTTCATCATATAACACATGTGGATCATAGACAATATCATTGCACAAAACCACTCAATCTAACAACATGATACCATTATTTTATTTAAACCAAAGAAGTATCGATATCTTCACCATACCCTATATAATATAAAGTTGGTATAGATTATATATGTTTTTTAAATTAGTTGTTGCTACACGTTTTATCCATTGATAGTAGTGGGATATGTGATAACCATCTATAACTCTCATAGTCCTTATTTGAATTATTTATTGGTACAATTAGGTCTGAAAATCACTACTCCACTTCTTAGAACAAAAATTCACTTACAAGGCCAGGGATGTCAACAAATAAGTGAAATTTGTTTATCAACAAAATAATGAAAGATTTAGAGCTAATTCAACAAGAGTGGGCTGATATCTTGCACTTTGAGCTTAGCTTAAACTTGGGAGAGTATTCCTAGGGGTATACCTTAATAGGTATTGAAATCACCTATGATAAACAACAATAAACTAAAAATATAGCTAAGCCCAAATTTTCTACTCAACCCCTAAAACTATCATTGGACTAAGTAAACTAGTTATCTTTAACCCCTATATAGCTGATATAACACTTTGGAAACTAATGCAAGGTGGGGTGAGTTCCATGATTGATAGAAAATTATTATAATTGAATTATTTATATATATTTTCTTTGTTTTCTTCTCTTTTGTTTAGTAATTTCATTAAGAGTGACATCAAAGCATGTTTTTGGTAACTGAAGGGGAAGAGGACATTATTTTATAAGTTTGAGGGTGGAATTGCAAAGCACACATATGTCTCATAAATGTAAATTATTTTATAAAATATGGAGGGGCATTTTAGGACACATTAAAGAAGTTATATTTCATATTTGAGGAAATTTAAATTATTTTTAAAGGAGTTATTGTGAACTTAGTGTTTTTACCAAATTAAATTCCAAGGCTACAAAACATTAAATTGTTTTGGATATTTTAAATAAAGTGAGAATTAGACTTAATTAGTTATAGTAATTTTTTTATTATCATGTTTTGATTTATTTTAAATAAGTTATTGTAAAAAATATTCTAGTGACATTGTGGTGGGGGGATTCAGATTCAACAAGAGGCAAGGGAAGGAATATGTTCACGCAAGGAAAGTCCCTTCATAAATATGATCCAATCTTAGAAGAGATGGAACCTTAGATCTTGAAGCTACTCTAAATGTAACAACCACCAAGGTCAAAGAGAAAAAAATATTAAAGAATACAAAGAAATTAAAAGGAACAACTACATTGTTATTGACAAATTTATGAAATGGCCCATAATTTTTTTTATAAAATCCTAACTACATACATTAATTTTCTTGGAAAATCCTTCCCTTTTTGAAAAATATTATTTTCTTGTCAAATTTATCCACATCACTATAAATTTGTTTAAAATCATAGCGAGTGCTAGTTAAGTGCATTAATTATCATGATGAAATCCTTCATTTTAAAAACTATTTCTTTTTATGAAAACATAAATGATTAATTAAGGCTAACCATAAAATAAAATGTTATCTAAATTGTGGGTCCATCAATATCCACACAATTGGTTATCATAGTGTCCACCATATATTCTTTTATTTTTGTAAAGTCAAAGTAGGGTCTTACAGGTAGTAGCCACAATTAGGGTCAAGAGGTAGTGCCCCTTGTAGGGTTAAGGGGGCAATAGCCCCTTGCAATGTCTAAGAATAATAGGCTCAATGGGCTCTTGTCATGATACAAGGTTAAGGGGTGGATTCCCTCGTAAAAAAACACAAATATACTATTAGGAAGGCATTGGAAGACAAAAAAATAACATTTTGAAATTTTCATGTCATATAAATAAGACACTTATATGCAACCCTACTTCAAGCTATGTATGAATCTATATTGCTGATTTCCTCCCTAATTTTATTATTATGATTTATTTTCAAAAAATAATATTTATGTGATTTAAAATGTTCAACTAGCCTATAATTTCTTTTGAACCATTAGATATTAGGATATGAATTGTTGATCAATAAATGATCAATAGTTCAAAAAAAATTCTAGGCTCATAATATTTGATGGTCCAAAATAAATGTTGGATTGGTTGAAAATTTTAAATCACATATGCACATATTACTTCTAAAAAAGAAAACAAAACCATCATATTAGAGAGGAAATTGGTGTTGATAAATGAAGATTGGTGATATGGTCCCCAAAAATAAGCGGGAATGTAATATTGATGGTGAATATATTTTATATGTGGAATGGTATTGTAAAATTTAAGCTATTAAGTTCCAATCATGTGTTGTTTATTATGGTGAAATAATTTAATATAAATCTTAATAAATAATTATTAGGAAATTTAACCAACACCAAACTAAATTTTGGTTAAAAATTGGTGTTCCAGTTCTCCTTCTGAGAGGTGAAATTAAATAGAAATGAAAAAGGAGATAAAAGATAATGGGAATCAAACTCCAATTGAAATCATAGATTCTTATATTTTGATTGAGCTTAGTAATAATTTGTATGAGAATAAATGAATAAAATTGTAAAATTTTAAACCAATAGTAATTATGGATAGAGTGGATGTGCTCAAATGATTTGGGATGTTTGTTGCTTAGTGTTGTAGCATATACTTGCTCAATTTAAGATGACGAAAATAAATGATTAAGCTCCAATTTATAGAATTTTTTAGAGAAAGTTAAATTGTGGAGACTTAATCTTGGATCATGAGTTTGATCTAGGAATGGTGGATGTGATGGGAGAGGTGAGAACAAATTTTCTAATTGGATGAAGGTGACTAGTTAGTTAGCTCATTTGATTGGTGAGTTGATAATTATTTGAATTATTAATAAATTTTTGATCTTGAGTTAGTTAAATTAATTGGATTGTTAATGAATTTGATTGATGAGTTAATTAAATTAATTATTTTGATTAGATTAATATAATTGTTGATTATTTATATTTAAATTAGAATTAAATTAATTAAATAATAATAATATTTAATTAATTTAATTATGATAAAGTAATGGACTTAGAGTAAGATTAACTATTTAAATGGATTAGGATGTGACAAGTGTATTAAATGTTAACATGCTATGATATTGCAAAAAATAGTGTATACTTCATTTTAGTGTCTACACCCCTTATAGCTTGTCCTATTTGCCAAAAAATAATGCCTTGATTTGAACTATTCACGATTTGGAAAAGATTCACCACTAAAAATATATTGATATTGATGTATGTGATCCAAATATCTTCAACCAAGTATCTTCCTTAAAAGTGAATTCATGGGGTAGATTTAGATCACAATACTTGGGAAATAAATATGTATTCTAGGAGAAATACCTATTCTTATTTTATCTTTAACTCAAATTTAAATTAGGATGAGTATCCAAATAATTTTACTGCAATCTCTAAGCACTCCTTTCTAAAGATGGATATGTATAAGTTTTAAGGAAATGATCCAACCATTTGGATCTTCCTAAAAAACCAATTATTTGATTTTCATCTTATTCCATGTCAATATGGTGTCCTTATATTTGGAATAAGATCAATTTATTTGGTATTATTGACTAAACGATTAGAAGAAAAGTAAGGGATAGTTTGTCACAGGTCTTTTTCTAAGAGGAACTCATAACACATAAAGATAGTAGTCTTATGGACATGTAATTCAATCAACTCACCAAATTAAAGAAAATAAGTAGTTAAGGACCGTACTTAAAATTTTTAGTCCTATATCTAAGAGTTGATCATGTTATAAAAGAAATATTAAACAAATTATGTGTAGGACCAAATTAAGTATGAGGTACACATGTTTAATCCAAATTAGTTCTCCATATCCATTAGTATGGAAAGGAACATAGATGTGAATTTTTTTATCATCAAATAGACATAATTACCATTGTCAAAGATCTTAAAAAACCTTGATCATCCTTCCCTCAACCTACCAGGTTGAAACCCAATCAAATTGGAGAAAATGGGAAAGTGTTATGTTTTAACTATGCCAATAAATATAGCAAGGGAAAAAAATGTGGAGAAAAATATTTTCTGTATAGTTGTGAAATTGCACCCCTTGCAATTTCACATATATTCTTGTGTCCACTTTAGTGTCCACTCCCTTAGCATCTTGGGTAGGCTCATTTTAGCCCCTACATCAGCCTCTGTCCCTCTCAGGATGCCTCTAGCACCCCTTTTCAACAACCACCCTCGCAGGTTAGCTTGCATCGAACTTTGTGCTTCTTCTATTTTTGTCATTTTGTTGAATGATTATGGAATGTATGTGACATTTGACAAGTCTGGTTGTAGGTTGGTAAGAGGGAGTTTGGAGATAGTTAAAGGATCTTAGATAGGGACTTTTTTAAAGCTAAATTCCTTTAATTTATGTGACTCATCTAATGTAACTTGCAATGAAAATGCATGTATTTTGTGGCACCATAGATTGGGTCACAATTTTTAAAAAGGTCTTAAGACCATTCTTAATAAAAAGTTAGTTTATGGTATTTCTGATTATTTTGTTAGAAAAATAGATTTCTGTGAGCATTGTGTGTTTGGTAAACAAAATAGACATTCATTTCCTAATGAAACTAATAAGGAAAAGAGATTATTAGAGATCCTTCATTCAAATGTATGTGGACTACTAGATGCTGAATCTTTAGATAAATCTCGGTATTATGTCTCTTTCATTGATGATGTCTCAAGATATACATGAATTTATTTTATGCATTCTAAATCTAAAGTTTTCACTAAGTTTAAGGAATTTAAGGCCTTAGTTGAGAAGTAATCAGATTACAAGATAAAGGTATTAAGATCTAACAATGGGGGTAAATATTATCCCAAATAATTTGATGAGTTTTGTAAATATGTAGGTATTGTTTGACAAAAGACTACTCCTTATACCCTAAAAAAAAATGGGGTAGTAGAAAGAATGAACCAAACCTTGATGGAAAGAGATAGGATCATGTTGATTGGTGCTAATCTTTATAGATGCTTTTGGGCAGGAGCAATTGGTACTGCTTGTTTTTTGATTAATAGATCTCCTTGTTCAACTCTTTTTGTTAAACTCCTTACGAATTGTGGATAGGTAGAAAGCTTTATGTTTCACACTTAAGAGTATTTGGTTGTGAGGATTTTGTTTATGTGCCTCAAGAGAAGTGTTCTAAACTAGATCCAAAAGCTCAAAAATGTATCTTCATTGGTTATGGTGAGAATGTAAAAGGTTATAAGCTTTGGAATCCTTTAACTTATAAAATAGTCTTTTCTAGAGATGTGATTTTTTAGGGAGTTTAGAGCTTACTTAGGAGAAGAATAACCAAAGGAGAAAGATAAGACAAATATAATGCACTTTGAGATAAATATTGAGAAGAAGGAAGATGCATATGTGGAATAACAATCAAATGGATTTGAGGATGGAGAAGAAGAAAAGGGTTCAAATAGTTTAGAGGGTGTGCAAGATGAGCACATAGAAGAAGAAGAAGAAGAAGAACTAGAGCCCACTAATCCTACCTTGAGGAGGTCCATAAGGCAATGAAATCCAGTTGATAGGTATATCCCATTAGATTACCATTGTGTGTTTTTAAGTTGTTGAGTGCTAATCATGAACCTAGATCTTTTAGGGAGGCTCTCTCTTTAGAGGAAAGTGAGTATTGGTTGTAGGTCATGCAAGGGGAGATGATGGATTTGGATAGTTGTCACACTTGAGATAGATTGTTAGTTTTCCCAAACGAATGAAGCCCATTGGTTAAAAGTGGGTATTTAAAAAGAAATTTGGAGTAGATGGTTGGTTAGAATAGTACAAGGCCAGATTAGTGGATAAGGGCTATTCCTAGAGAGAGAGTTGATTATGGTGAAATTTTCTCTCTTGTTGCTAAATTGACTTCTATTAGATTCCTACTGTATATTGTTGCTATTTATTTTGAGATAGAGAAAATAGATGTTAAAACTGCTTTCTTGCATGGGGATCTTAAGGAGGAAATTTAAATATGACAACTTGATGGTTTTGTTGTGAAAGGAAAAGAACAATTGGTTTGCAAGTTGAAGAGATCTTTCTATAGTTTGAAACAGTCACCTAGGATGTGGTACCAAAATTTTGATGTTTTTGCATTGAAGTTGGTTTATCTTAGGAGTGAGGAGGATCATTGTGTTTATATTAAGGTTATTGATGATTAGATTCTAATTAATTTCTTGTATGTTGATATGTTATTTATTAGTAACAACAAGGTGATGATTAGTGAGCTCAAGACACAACATTCTGGCACATTTGATATGAAGGTCTTAGAGGATACAAAATATATATTCTTGGGATGGAATTCAAAAAATATTGAGGTCACATAAATCTTTGGTTAAGTTAGAGCAAGGATATTTTGATTATACAGGAAAAGCAGGTTTTGAAGGGACCCAAAACCCTTTACAACTTGAGATACAAAATGTTGATAAAAGATTACTCTAGTAAGGTACCAACAACAAACCAAGATCCAAAAAACAAGACAAAAAAGGGTGTCTTACGAAATATTAAATAGGAAGCTAACAACAACACCCATCAACAACAACAAAAACAAAACAACAAGAAATAAATCAAGACCCAATAGGAAATAGACAACAAACAAAAAGAGAGTCGAACACTAATTCATACTACTCAAGGTGTTGGCCACCTCAAGCTCTTGGCTTCTATGAATTTCAATCATGTTCAACAACTCCTTCTTCTCAGCCTCAAAGGAATTTTTCCACTTAGCAAAGCGTCTAACAGTAGAGATTTTTCCATCATCTTTTGCACCTTTTTTACCTTTGCCTTTGGCCGACAACTCTTTCTCCAATAGCTCAAAAAAATACACTTGATCCTCCCTAAGATCACTTATCTTTTTGAACAAAACTTGCAAAGAGTCTGCACTATTCTTCACTGAAATGTGACACACATGAAGAAGCTTCTTTATGTCCACATTCGTTCCCAATACCTTGGCTTCTAAACTCGCCAATCGTTCTTCACACAAAGATTTGAAATCATTGAAAGAACCCTCAAGGTCCATAATTTTGTCGATCAAAATGTCTGACATTGAGCCCTTCAAGACATTCTTCAAGTTCTCCTTCAAACCCCTAATTTTAATGTTAACCTTATTAAACTCCTAGTTAGAGTAAGTATGTTGATAACATTTTATAGAGGTTTAATATGCATGATTGTAATCCAGTTAGTTTTCCAATTCTAGTTGGTACTAAGTTCAGCTTAGATATATGTAATAATTTTGATGATGATTTTGAGGACATGTCTAAGGTTCCTTATGCTATTAGCATTGGTAGTTTGATGCATTCAATGTTTTTCACTAGACCATATATAGCCTAAGTAGTGGGAGTTTTAAGTAGGTTTTATGTCTAGATATTAGTGTGGCACTTTAGATTACTATTTGGTTTATCATGGTATTGATGATGTGGTCAAGTCATTGGACATACACGAGTATGTTTGATGTATATTGGATAGGTGACTTGGATAGTTGAAGGTCCGCTAGTTGCTATGTATTTACTTTGTTTGAAGGTGCAATGAGTTGGATGAGTAAGAGGAATCCAAAAGTTGGATTTTCCACCACTGAATTAGAGTATATGGCTGCTACACATGCCTCTAAGGAGTATGTATGGTTACAAAGACTTGGTAATGGAATTGATTTTGATTGCAGGATGTGAGGATTGGACGTGACAGTTAGAGTTCTATTTATTTGACCAAAAATCCTATGTATCATGCTTGTACTAAGAATGTTGATGTTCAGTATCAATTTGTGTGAGAAATGGTAGAGAATGGTAAGGTTTTCATTGAAAAGGTTGACACTTTAGATAATATTGTAGATTCTCTTACGAAGCCAGTGACCATAGATAAGTTCTCTTGGTGTAGGAAGGCCATGGGCCTTGATCATTATACTTGATTTTATTATTTGCATCTCTTAGATTTAATTACAATGTGTAATGTCAAGTGGGAGAATGTTAGGATAAGGTGACATTAACCTTGTAATCCTATGCCATTCATATGTCTCCATGTTCCTTGGAATGTGTTGTAGGGGACATGAGAAAATAATAATTTTTTGGCATGTTGTAATTATGGATAAAGTGGATGTGCTCAAATGATTTGGGATGTTTCTTGTAGTGTTATAGCATATACTTGCTCAATTTAAGATGACGAAAATAAATGATTAAGCTCCAATTTATAGAATTTTTTAGAGAAAATTAAATTGTGGAGACTTAATCTTGGATCATGAATTTGATCTAGGAATGGTGGATGTGATGGGGAGAGGTGGCAACAAATTTTCTAATTGGATGAAGGTGTCTAGTTAGTTAGCTCATTTGATTGGTGAGTTGATAATTATTTGAATTATTAATAAATTTTTGATCTTGAGTTAGTTAAATTAATTATTTTGATTAGATTAATATAATTGTTGATTATTTATATTTAAATTAGAATTAAATTAATTAAATAATAATATTATTTAATTAATTTAATTATGATAAAGTAATGGAATTAGAGTAAGATTAACTATTTAAATGGATTAGGATGTGACAAGTGTATTAAATGTTAACATGCTATGATATTACAAAAATTAGCGTATACTTCATTTTAGTGTCTACACCCCTTATAGCTTGTCCTATTTGCTAAAAAATAATGCCTTGATTTGAACTATTCACCATTTGGAAAAGATTCACCACTAAAAATATATTGATATTGATATATGTGATCCAAATATCTTCAACCAAGTATCTTCCTTAAAAGTGAATTCATGGGGGTAGATTTAGATCACAATACTTGGGAAATAAATATGTATTCTAGGAGAAATGCCTATTCTTATTTTATCTTTAACTCAAATTTAAATTAGGATGAGTATCCAAATAATTTTACTCCAATCTCTAAGCACTCCTTTCTAAAGATGGATATGTATAAGTTTTAAGGAAAGGATCCAACCATTTGGCTCTTCCTAAAAAACCAATTCTTTGATTTTCATCTTATTCCATGTCAATATGGTGTCCTTATATTTGGAATAAGATCAATTTATTTGGTATTATTGACTAAACAATTAGAAGAAAAATAAGGGATATTTTGTCACATGGTCTTTTTCTAAGAGGAACTCATAACACATAAAGACAATAGTCTTATGGACATTGAATTCAATCAACTCACCAAATTAAAGAAAATAAGTAGTTAAGGACCGTACTTAAATTTTTTAGTCCTATATCTAAGAGTTGATCATGTTATAAAAGAAATATTAGACAAATTATATGTAGGACCAAATTAAGTATGAGGTACAAATGTTTAATCCAAATTAGCTCTCCATATCCATTAGTATGGAAAGGAACATAGATGTGATTTTTTTTATCATCAAATAGACATAATTACCATTGTCAAAGATCTTAACTAATGCCCATCATAATAACCTAACCGATTTCCCCGGATCCAAATTATCCTCCGTAAACAAATTTCCTCAACAATAAACAATTATTGCACTGGCACACATGTCAAGAAGTGGTTGCAAAATATCTTCTCCACCACTTCTCGGCAATCTTGCCAATTTTCAATTTGCATGCAAATTAATTAATTTATTTTAAATTTGACAATTTCAAAAGCAAATAAATTTAATAATAAAGCATGTCATTTCCACAAATTATTTAATTTTAAATATTAAATCTATTCACACATTTAATTAATTTAATTTAATTTATTTATTTATTTAATTAAATAAGTTTAATCTTTTAAGATCAAACCATTTAACCAAATAAGCTAACTAATTAATTAAATAACATATAACTAATTTCTTTCAATATTAAAAATCAATTTAAATAACAGAAAATAAGACATAATAAACTATTATTAAAATTGACCAGATTTTCCTATCAAAGCAATTTAATCTAATCAAGAAAAGACAAGACAACCAAAACTCAAACTAAAACTGACAATGTACAGTGACCGGGTTATAAACTAGACTAGGGTAAACCAA
>VDFB02111876.1:0-21293 GCA_007258455.2 Sequoia sempervirens
CACTCCTGGAGCAATACTCGGACCAGCTCCATAAAAAACTCCTCCATCATCATCATCATCTCTATGCTCCCCACTCGCTATCGCAGAAGCGTGCTGATCAAGGTCTCATGCGAGTGTACTAAGGGAACCTAATGTTGAGACGAGCTTGATGATGTCTGAGTCAGAATGGGGGCCAAGAGCAATAAGGGGTTGTGCATGCACGGGGCGTTAAGGATCAACCCTTGCCCCTAATCTCTATTGTGGCATGTTGCCACCAACACCTTGAAATGATTTAAAATCAAAATAATTAGGCTTTTTCCCCATAACAAACTCTACATATAGTTTCCTTAAAAAATACAACGGGCACTCCCAATTAGCATGTGGGGACTATCAAAACCATATATCAATCCCAAAAGTAATGCGATCATCTGGCGGATGTATGCACACACCTCATGGATATTCTAGATTTGTTGGGTGGAATGGGTTTATTGAATGCTTGGGGTCAAGAAAGTAGGGGCTAGATGGGCTTTTGTTATTTTAAGGTCTAATATTTGTTTATAAGAGAGACCATCAGAATAAAATTGTCTCATTTGTTCTCTCTCTCGTCGATGCCTATCAAGATCAGAATCGATCATCCTAATGGAATCAACAACGTTTTGCATTACAGATGCAAAACGTCTCACATGTGGAGCAATCAATGCTTGACTCTACATAGCATTGATTTGTGTCTGTAAGGATGTGACTTGATCATTTATTCGTGCTCTCAAGCGAGCCTCATCAGATGCCATAGGTGCTGGAGGTGGCATATGAGGGGGAGGGGGAGGGGGAGGTGGAGGTGGAGGTGAAGGGGGGGAGGGAGGCGGATCTGGTTGTGGCTCAGGTGGTGGATTGATGATATCATCAATGTTAAAATCATCCATGATATATGCTTGATATAATGTGCACCTACATTTTAAATCATACAAAATAGTCCATGTGCATACAAAAATTAAGATCATATATTTAATTGAAATAGGATGAGAAAACATATATATTAAGCTCCTTATGATATTTGAATTGAAATGCACATATATATACATTGATTGATTTCAACTCAAGAGCATGTCATACAAAATTAAAATTAAATGTATGTACATGTACATTTAAAATAAAAATATGATGCATAATTTGCATGCATACAAATCATTAAACTAAACTATACATACATACATATACAAATTCAAAATTTAAGAACTATTATGAAATTTTTTAATACATGCACATACATACTAAACAATAAACTTGAAACATTCACAAAATCTCATTTTATGTCTAACACACACACATATATATTACAATTTTTCAGCAGGAGAAATCATGATCTAGTAGATAGTCATAAAATATATACTATTATATACTATTATATACTATTCATTATAAGTTCATAAATTCCACCAAATTCACAAATCCATGTCACTAAAATATCCATATAGAACCAAAATCATAAATTCATGTCACTAAAATATCAATTTGGAACCAAATTTATAAATTCATCACACAAAATATCCATCGTTCACCCAGTTTATAAATTTATAGCTATTTAAGATCATTGTTTTGGTATAAACTGTTATGGCTCTCTCATGAATATTCGTTTCTTTGTGTTTCGCTTTTCAAAGGTGGGGTTCTCCTCTCCTCTAGCCATTGTAGATTAGCATCTCTGATCCATCCATATGCAGCATCAAGGGTTTGCATCCTAGATGCAAACATCCTCACGAGGAAGGTGCTACACATTCTTCATTTTAAATAATGTTGATTTGATCTTGGATGGTTCATGAGAACCATTGATTTGTGCTTACAAGCAGGCATTCTCATTGATTCAGTGGTGGAGGTGGGGGTTATGAGTTGGAGTGGGTTTAGGTGGTGATGAAGGTGGTGATGAAGGTGGTGGAGATGGATGGCGTGGAGGTGGATTGCGAATAGTATTGAATGGATCAATATGATCTTTAAAAGATGTAAATTGAACACACATTAGATTTGTAATTTCAAAGATGTAAGATACATGTTTAGGAATACCAAGTTAAAGCCATTCAATATAAATGACCTTAAATAATTGAATACAAATGATAAATTATATATAGCCTCATTTATATATCTAAGGCACATGTTGGATAATACAATTATTATTGATATTGTATAATCTTACGAGATCTTATTATTATTAAATTTAGTTTGGGTATGAGCCTTTGATCCATAAATTTAAGAACTTCTTTGATCCCCTTAAGAAATTTCATATTGGAACCCCTTAAGAAAATTGAATTACGATTTAGGGTGACGGGATGGCTTAAGGGGATTTACGTCTAGTGAGGTCCTAGGAGAAAATGGCATGCCTCAAATGAATAAAATTTGGTGAAGTTGCCCAAGGCAACCAAATTTCATTAAGAGCCTTTAAAGAAAAAATGATGGCTTTAGGGTTTAGGGTTTAGACTTTAGAGTTTAGGGTTTAAGGTAATAGGATAGCTTAAGGGATCTACATGCTGCAAGATCCTAGGAAACAATTACATGGCATAAGGTAATGAAATTTGGTGGAGTTGCCTAAGACAACCAAATTTCATTAAGAGCCTAAGAAAAAATGATGGCTTTAGGGTTTACGGTTTAGACTTTAGAGTTTAGGTTTTAGGGATTTAGGATAACTTAAGGGGATATATGTAGTAAGATCTTAGGAAAAAATTACATGGCATAAGGGAATGAAATTTGGTGGTGTTGCTTAAGGAAACCAAATTTCATTAAGAGCCTAAGAAAAAATGATGGCTTTAGGGTTTAGGGTTTAGACTTTAGAGTTCGAGGGTTTAGGGTAATAGGATAACTTAAGGGGATGTACATGTAGTGAATCTAGGACAAATTGTAACGTAAGGAATGAAATATGGTGATTTTCTAAGACAACCAATTTCACTTTATGGTGTAGGTGGGACAAAATGAATGGTTTAGTGTTTAGGTTGAATTTGGGAGTTGATTTAGGGTTTACAAAACTTAGGGTAAAGTTTGAGTACTTATGAAATATTCAATGAACACAAGTTAGTGAAGAACATTTTCTTGTGGAATGGTTGATTGAGATCTACTCTTGTTTCAACTGACCAGCCTAGATCATGAAATCTCATTCATAGTATAATCTTGCATGATCTTATTATTGTTAAATTTGGTTGCCTTGGGAAACTTCACCAAAATTTAAGAACTTCTTTGATCCCCTTAAGAAATTTGTGTTAGGACCCTTAAAGAAATTGATTTATGATTTAATTGATAGGATGGCTTAAGGGGATCTAGATGTCTAGTGAGGGCCAAATTTAGTCATACTATAGCCTCATTGGTTCCATCTAGCTCTGGGTCAAAAGTGTTTACCCCTCTAATAAAAAAAAGTTAACATGATGTTAAAAAAGAATCAATCTATACATATCACAAAAATAACAATAATCTTAAATGTAACCCATACTCTAACAATAATAGAATGCTAAATGATCCCCACCCCTAACCATATCCTAATTGAATTGCAAACCTAATTGAAACTTAATTAAGTTATAACCTTTACTAGGTAATCTTAAATGTATTCCTATATTATATTATATTTAAATTAATTTATATTTGTATTATAATTATATTAATATTTATTATATATTCCTAATTATAACCTAACTATTTACTACAAACCTAATTGAATCTTAAGCCTAATCATCATTAAAACCCCAAGTAAATTGTAACATTACCTATCCTTAATTGTAATCTTATATTATATTTTATGATATTAAATATTTATATTATTTAATATAATATATTAAATATAATATATTAAATAATATAAATATTTAATTATATTTCTTTTATATGAATCATCCTCCTAGATCTCTAAATTGTAATAATAGCATGTAGTTCCTCCAAACTATCATGATGTACTTCCTCCCTTTCCCCTGTAATAGGTGTACCTTGTAGGTGTTAAATGGTTCCATCTTGGTCTCCTTATTGATGCATTTCTATCCTTCCACATAAATCTATATAATATCAAAATATAGGTAATTTTATGGTTAAATTGAATCTCTCTTAATTACTAAATAATCCATTACTTGATTGAGGATGGGTGGATTATCTAAGTCCACATCTTAAAAAATCCTATAGAGGTCATGTGGTGTATTTTCTTAATACATATGTTCCCTTCGAGCCTCTTTCCATGTATTATCAACTATAGCCTATGATAGACACCTTCAGATTTAAATTTCTCGATATATATATGTGCAAAGTGTTTCCAATTGGGTGCTATAATTATACTTTTATGGCATCTAGATATTCAAAATAGTTTTCATAAATCTACCAAATAGACCCATTCTTACGACATTGAAACCTACATAATTTGAGGTATGTCCAATGAAAGATTAGGGTCCAGGGTTCATAAATTTCAAATGCTTTAGTGTTATGGGTTTAGATTTTACAGTTTAGGGTCTAGGGTTTAGCAAACTTAGGGTGGAGTTTGGGTGGCCCTTGGCATAATTTAGAGTTGCAAGTTGATGTCAGTGGAATCGATTATGCGTGTTTAGATTCAGATTTGTTAACTAAATTTGCAAACAAACATCAAGATAAACTTTATGAATTTTAACCATTCTTTAACATATTGATTTCTAATCCAATTATAATTTAAAATTGAAACTAAAGTTTAATATATATCATTTTTTCCATACAAAGCAAATAAAATTTAAAACATTTAAGCAATGCAAATGATTTTTTTTGAGCTCAAAATTACCTAGTTTTCAAAATGAAAATGATTTGTTCGATTCCAATTTAGGGTTTTAACAATTTCTTTTTTGAATTCGATTTAGGGTTTCAGTTTTAAACAATTAGGGTTTTTAATGAAATTTTTTCATTTCAATTCAAACTAGGGTTTTCAAATTCAATTTTTTTCGTTTGATTTGAATTCAGGGTTTCAAAAAGCTCGATTTGGATTTGTAAATGCGATGTTTTTATTTCATTTCGATTTCTAGGGTTTTGAAATGCAATTTTTTTTGTTTTGTTTCAATTAGGGTTTTCAAAATCAATTTTTTTTGGGTTTAATCAAACAATTTAAGATTTAAAAGTTAAATTTTATTTCTAAAACACAATTCAAGGTTTTTTTTTTCATTTTTATTAAAAAAACATTTAGGTTTCATTGCAAGTTTTTGTCTATTTTTACAATTATTGAATTCTACTATAACAATTAAAAAAATGATTAAAACGTGACATAAATTAAAAAAAACACATGCTAAATTAACTTATTTCTTTTAAAATTTCAATTCAAAATTAAAAAATGCAGAAAAATGGCGTTTAGGTGGGGTACCTATAACTGGTCGTGGGGTCACTGTTGCCAACAGTCACTCGGGGTCCCATCCGTAGAGTAGTGAAAACTGTTCTTTTAAAAAAAATAAATAGCAGTATAAAACGGGATCCCGATTTATACAACTCGGGATCCTGTTATTTATAAATCGGGATCCCGTTATTTATAAATCGGGATCTCGTATTTTCTAAATCAGGATCCCTTTTCTTATAAATCGGGATCCCATTCTGTGTCCATTGGTTGAATGTGATAGGAAGCGGGATCCGTTTTCGCGAGGATCCCGTTTCATCTCGACTTTCGGGATCTGAGCCGTAACGGGATCACGATTTTTAAAATCGAGGATCCGTTTGTCATCGGGATCCGTTTGTTCAATCTTGGTTTAATTTTTGGCTAAAGGCAAAAACCCGTTCGTGGACTCAACTTTGCACTTACCTACACCAAAACTCCAAGAATAGAAAACCACCTTAACTTATCCTAACACCAACACAATTCTCTTGACCTCAACACTCGAGACTACTTGTCATGCCCTTTGTGTCTAGCCACCCCAAAGACCCACTCTTTGTTGACTAGCATACCTCTTGTGACTTCCCAAGTTTACACTTTCAACCTTCGGCTTCATGACTTCTTTTCATTGCATTACACTACTTTCTTATTGATTGACCTCATGGTGTGCTCTGTAGCCATTCTTGTCCCCAATAACTCAACCCAAAAGACTACCCAACATCCATCTTTGATGCTCTCTAGGTACTTCATCTAAGTCCACTTCCACTATTCTGATGTACTCACAAAACCATCTTGAGCTTTCCTTGGAGAAATTCCTTGAAGAAACCCTACTATGAATTGTATTGTTCACACTCGGTTTGAAAAACTCAATCCATAGGGTTACTCAACTTGCCCATTACATTGCTTCATGGCATACCCTACATGCCTACTCTTTCCCACAACATTGCAACCCAAAGTAACAACCAACATCTCTCCGCAAACCTACCTCATGTGTCTAATTCCTTTGCCTTGATTTTTTTCACTGGCATCTAGTTTATCAGCTCTGTTTTTCCAATAATCCTTGTTGCGACATCACCTCCAAATATACCCCATGCCTGCCTTGCCAAGTCCAACTGACAAGCACCACTATCCAAGTCTCCAAGACTCTTCTCCTAGTGGCTTCTTGATCTCATGACATCGTCTCTCGACCTGCCTCCACAACTACCAATTTGACCTATCACCCTATCAACTCAATTTTCCCATAATTCTACTATTCTAAGTAGTCCACATCTAATGTAGGCAATGCACTTCCTCATTTCCCTTGTCTTTTCCTTCCCTCAAGTGGACTCGACCCCATCCTAGTTCCGAACTTTGGGCCTAACTTGCCACTTTCTATTTCACCTTGGATCCAATGTCCCAAACATGATCTCCTACATCCTGAACATTGTGTCCCACACAAGTTCGCCATTCCAAAAATCTACACTGGTCTTACATGCCTCTACACTATGCTAATCCAAGCAACTTGGTCCTCTACTTGACCTTTGTAACCTTGACAATGCTAAGACTTCTCATCCTTTTTGTGGCCTCAAGCCAACTTCATGACTTCCAAGGTGATCCCTCATCCCCTAGATGAGTCACTACAACCATGTCTCTCTCCTAGACTTCACTCAGGTCGACTTCCCAACAAGAGTTTGCTATGCATAGATGAGCTCCACTTGAGCTCACATCTACAACCTCTTGTGCTGATGCACCAAAATTCTACTTGGCTAGGACACCACACTCTTTGACACCCACCTCTAAGTCCACTCAATTGGCACTCATTTGCATCAACTTGGTATTCAACTTCATTGGCATACCCAAAAACTAGTACTGAACCTAGTTCAACAACACATGCCATCGTCTTCTCTCCACATGAGCTACTGAGGCTCCTCATGTGCAATATTTCCCCTTTCACTCCACTTAACATAACTCATTTTGATTGATCCTGACATCCTCTATTACCACATTGGAAACATTCAAACATCCCGTATTACCACATTGGAAACATTCGAACCCACAACTTCAACTGAAACAACTACCACCTTGTAACTTGGCCACATACATCATCCTTCTTCCTCATTAGATTGACCTCTAAATCATTGATCCACACTGGCTACATTTTACTTTGCAACACTTCCCCATTGAACAAGTCCAGCTTATCCACACCACTTCACTTTTGATGACCACGACTTGCTGATGACTTGGTTTGCATGCACCTCTTGCACCAATAGAATGAGGCCCCTAGCTCTAGTTCGTCATCCCAAATGCAAACCACCCCTTTACAAGCTCCGATATCCTTCTCCTGATACACTTTGGTTCAACTCAACTTGACACTAGTGAAGGCTTCCTTCCTAGTCTCACTTGACCACTTGGTAGCCCTACCACCTCAACTTTCATGCTCTAATACCAACTCATTGATTTCCCCACACATAGTAAAAATGTTTAAATCCTTATTTAAACAACTAATATCAATGGCGATATGAAAAATCTCACATAATTAAAAGATCTAAATTCTACCGTGTAAAAGCTCCACAATTAAAATATCTAACTACCATTATTAAATATAAGTTATAACCAACAAGAAAATCTAATCATTTGCACATTTCGAATTTATAAGACCAACATATTGCGCCTGAAAATTCATGTTTGTGTAGTTTAGTTCGGGGCGACTCTTAACGTTGTCACACAATTGATGGCTTTCCAACTCTCATGTAAATTTTGTGCGTAATTCCTGATGATAGATTTACGACTGTAATGGTAATTTGGCAATCATCCTTGCTCGACAATATTCTGATTAGTGTACACCATGAAATATATCTCATGACTTGGGCATCTCTTCTCCTTATTAGTCAGGAAATTTCAGCTAAGGAAAGAGATCATAGTTTGATTGCTTTTCAACTTTCTCAATCTGTACAGAAATTTTGGCGGCTTCTAGTCTTGTTTGGTAACTAGGTAAGCCAACCAAGAAATGAAAAGATAAGACATGGTTAGGGCTTGTTTAGAATGAAACAGAGGAAAACAGACGTCTAGGGTATGTCTTGGATTTCAGTCATTTGTTTCTTTGAGGGCTGAACAAGGTGCCCTGTGGATGGTTCAAACCTTGTTTCTCGCTGCCTGTCCAGATCTTTACAAGGTCAAGGGAATGGTAACTGAGCTGATTTTTGTACCTGCAGCAATTAAGGATCCGTAGGGCCCTTCGTATTTTTCAGGTAAGAAAATAAATGAATTCTTGTTATCATTTTATGAATCAATTTGTAAATATTTATGTACCCTCTAAAGGAAAGAACAGACAACCCAAGTGCAGAAGATATTTGAAATTGAGCCAATTCTTGGCATTAATATTTCTCACCCATTTACACTTGCGTTGTCAGGATCTGGGTGTTTCTTGATTTGGGTATTCACTCTGCCGAAATGGCGGAGCTTAGGATGGAAGGCAGCGGGAAACAGGCTAATGGAGGAGGATTAGTGGAAGGAGAAGTTGAAGACAGCCTTGAGGAAAGAGAATATGAAGCCAACCTTGATCTAGATTTTTATCTAATTGGGAATCAAGAATCAATGACAGATGAAGGGGAGAGTATTAGAAGTAGTAAGCTCCAATCAGCTGTAGATGAAGTGAAATGTGGAGAGCCAGCAAGGCAGCTTTCAGCTCTCCATGAACTCCGAAAGATTTACAACTTCGAAGAGGAACTAATCAATAACGAAATAGGGCCCGTGTTGATTGATTATCTGAACAAGGACGACTGGGCAGAGCTTCAATACGAGGCAGCTCGTATGTTACGCTATATGGCCAGAGACGATACCACTTTTTTGATTGAAAATGACTTAGTGCCTCTGTTTAGCAACCTTTTGAATTCCCCCAGCGAAGAAGTGCAGGAGCAGGGGCTTCGGGCCATAGCCATTGTTGCAAACTATGTTTCCTTCTCCCGCGATTTTGAAGCCATCCCTGACGACATTATCTTTAATCTGTTGCCTTTCTTCTATCGCTCTAAAGCTCCTTTTAAGCTCTTCTGGTTTGCCCTCAAAGCTCTGGTATACATCGTTCAATACAAAGCTCAGGACACAGTTATTGCTCTTACAGTAGTGAAGGAGCTTCTTGAAACAGGGGAAGACCTTAAAGTACAGAGGCTTGCTTGCAAGGCTATTCTATATTTTTCTGAACAAAGTGAGACTATTGAATCTATCGTTGGAAACGACATTTGCCCATGCCTTGTTGATCTTCTCTTTCATGATTCTCCACATATACTGCTTCCTGTCATGGAAACTATGGCCAACATTGCAGATTATGGGAATTATAAGGAGCTTATCAACGAAAGGGTACTCTCGCGTATTGTCGCAATCATTTCAAATGGTGACACAGCGACGCAGCTTCACATAGAGATTTGTAGGTTCGTTTACGGCACAACACTCACCCAAGATGACATTGAGCTTACAATTAAGACAGGAGTAATTTCTGCACTTGTGGGGCTTCTTGCAGAGGCAGTAGACGTTGTAAAGGAAGAAGCAGCTACTGCTATTGTGAGTGGTATTAGAAATGGGAGCGACGAGCAGGTTGAATACTTTGTGGATCTTGATTGTATAAATCTCCTTATTAATCTGATTACACCTGGCAACAAACTCCTTGAAGAAACTTGCATGGAGGGTGTGGACAGGATGTTGATGCTCGTCAAGAGGAAAAACAAATACCCACATCTATTCCGAACTGCTATGCACAGACTTAAAAGCTATCATCAACGTACTTCTGTATTTCCTCCTGCTAAGAAGCCTCGCCCTGGTTGGTCAACTCATCCAAAGCAACGTAGATCTAAGAAGCCTCCTGCTAAGAAGGCTCGCCCTGGTTGGTCAATTCATCCAAAGCAACGTAGATCTAAGAAGCCTCCTGCTAAGAAGCCTCGCCCTGGTTGATCAATTCATCCAGGAGAATGAAATTTAGATGAACTTTCAAATTGAATGACATCTAAATTTTGAACTCTGTTTCTTGAAACGCAAAAGTTCAATGGTGTGGAAAAGTATTTGTTTGTATATGCTACCTTTCCTGTTCTTTTCAATAAGTTTTTGTTGATTGACTGAATAATTCTTGTTTCTGCGACCTTAAATTCAATGAGCATTATCTTGGTCTGTAAATTCTTTATTCAAAGACATTGTCTACAGAGTCTTTTCCCAAAATAAAAATGTTTCTGATGATTTTGAATGAAGAAGCCTGAAATCATAGAATCATAATAAACGACACAGCTTTTCATTTGGACTACCTTGTATAAGAGTGTATACATTTTATAATTTAACAGTTTATAAGTTTTGCAAGTTGGCAACATCTATTCAGCTATCAGATTGTACATTTGACTATATTTATTAATTAATTGAAAATACAAAATGCATTGAATTCTTATTTTTAATAAATTAATAAACATGGTCAAATATGCAGTCTGATGACTGCATAGACAACGGCTTGCAAGTTTTACTCTGCGCATCCCATTATAAACATAAGGTATTCCATAATATCAAGTTAAAACTAATTTGGTATAAATTAAATTTTATTATTAAAATTAATTTGATGACTAAAAGTGGTGTGCTTTTCATTTTAAGATAAATGAAAAATAATAATTTAATGATCATGTATTAAAAATAATATTGTAAAGAAATACAAATAATTTCTTAATTTAGATTAATTTTGTAGTAATATAATTTAATTAATGTAATTTAAAATTGTGACAGATTGTATGATATGGTTTAGAAATTTAAAAATTGAGAGGGGTTAAAATATTTAGCTATTTTATTAGTTAATTCTATTTTGATAATTAATTTTGAACAATAGCTTAAAATCATTTTATTTTGGATTTACTAGAAGTAGAACAATAAAATTTGAGTTGGACTATTCTCAAAACTTGATCACGGTTAAATTTATATCATATATTTGAATTTCTTATATATAAAAATATGTTTTGGTCTATAGACCTTTTAAACATGCAAACAAAGAATCAAACCTCATTATCTAGACCTACCTTTGAAATATTGCTAAAGCAATAAGACAATATGCCTAACAATGTTTAATTGCTAATGTTATGTTGATGTTAAGTATTGATGCAATGCTATCTAATGATGTTCCTTGATGTGTGGTAGATGCAATGACTATTTTTTAGATGATCAAAATGAATTAGGATTTATCCTTTCATATAATACCCTAGCATACAATTTATATATTTTCACACTCAAAGTGACAAAAAGTAACTAATTAAAAATGAATGAACTTGAATTCAACATTAAATTTAAATTTGAAAATTCTAGGTTGATTCCTACAACTATAAATTGAAATTGAATGAATAAATGAATACAAAATAAAATTACCAACTTAAGAAAAAATAAATAGAACTAACTCTTAAGCCCACACACCCTATAAAAATGTTTTATAAATCAAGAAATTTTACCAATATTACAATTTTAAAAAATGGTTATTATATTGTTTTTGATAAGGTAAGCAGGGTTTTGAAAGGGCCCAAAACCTTGTACAAAGCGAAGAAATGGAACACAACCAAACACCAAAGTATCAAACTTTGCCAACAAAATAAAGTAGTAGAAACAAGTTTTGAAGGGCACCTGCAACCCCCCAAAAAAGAAGAGAAATAACAAAAATAACATAGTACAACAAAAAACAAGAAAATAACCAACAATGAGAGCACATCAAACAACTAGGAATGAAGCAGGGGCCAAAGACAAGAGGAGGAGGCCACACCAAAGAACAAAGGAGGCCTCACACCCAATCAAAGGGAGGTTTGAGAGTTGGATCTATCAAAGGCACATAAAGGGGCTTAGCAGTCCAGAGTATTAGATTCAATCCAAGATTCCTAGAAGTTAAGTCTCATCCATAAGAATGTGAAAATTTTTGTCAGCCAGGGGCCTTCCCCTTGAGGACAACAAATGTGATCCTTCCACATCAAACACCCTAGCCAAGGGGTTCCACCCAGTCTATCTTTTCCATTGGGATTAGCCAGGAGGAGCACAGATCATGCATGGGAACAGAGCTGCAGGGTGGTGACCTGAGAGCAGGAGGGCTACCCAAAGGGAAGACTAAAATAGGATGCTCCTTAAAACACAGCTTAGGAATGAATCTTGGCACATTTCACTTAGGAAACACCAAATTCAACACACATACAAAGAAATGTAGCACGTCAGCAAACCCCAAAGGACAACTAACTACACAACAAATTTTTTTTTTAAACATAAAGTAAAAGTACTATGTTATCAATTGCAACTAACATAATTACAAATACATACTAAACTCCTAAGTCCCTTGGGGTACACAAAGAGACATTACGTTAACTACCCATTAACAAACTTAACTAGTCCAACATTCATTTCCACGGATATGAGTTCTCATATAAAAGTGATAAACGCTAAGCATTAAAATAAGAATGAACCACATATGCTAAACAAGATTACATAACCAATAAAACTTGGAAATAATGAGAACTAATTTACTCAACATATCAACATCAAATATATATAATTACATCTGTGAATAATGTTTTGAATTACAAAGTGTGTTATAACAATACATCATGTTACAAACTAAATACCAATAACCATTTATCCAAGTTACAAGATACATTATCCCAACACATGGGTGAGTTACAATACAATTACAAGATATGAATAAAGTACAAATGTATACATCTGAAGGAACATAAATCTGGAACAAATTGTCACCACAATCTTTGCACTAAAGGTACGACTACTGAATGGGAAACCCAACGGGGTGTGAAGCACGTTCCACCCAACCACCCCTATGCTAGGAGTAGTTAAGAAATGATTCTTGACCAAGACGTCAAAAGTAACACATATGACTCAACACCAAACATGGAAAAATAATTCATACACAATGGAAACGTGACAACAAAAGTCTACTAACAAAACATGATGACAAATGACTCCAAGTCAAAACAATAAACCACTTCCAGAGGATTCTAGTTAAAAACAACTAAGGGGAAGGCTAGACGAGAGTTTCATTGCATGGCCTTCATGGATTATCCTGACATCCTATCACAAGGTGCCGCCTCCATCTATGGTTATTCTGACTGCCTATCTCAAGGTGCCACCCCATAGGGTGACTCATGCAGAATCGTGCTTTCCTTGTGGAGACAAGATCATGATTATGCCAACCATGGCCTTCTCAGCCACCTTTAGTCTTTGGAAGCCCTAACAGGTGAGCAAGGAATCAATATTTATCTTTTATTATTTAACTACCCATCCCCTAATTTATTAGTTAGGTTTTCACTTTTTACACTAACTCTAATGTGGGTTATCCTGACAGCCCATTTGTGCGTCGGTGCCCACATAGAGACACTCTCTCTAGAATTCCCTAACATACCACAAAATATAAGGGATTGAACTCTCAAGTTCTCAAAACACAAGGTAGCAATTCGCGAGGCAAAACCATCTCGCTATAATCTTATGACTCAATTACTCAACAAAATGACACAAATCAATGTATATATATGGTTACACCCACAAAGAAAGTGTAATTAAATATCTAAAATAAATATACCAAACTCCCTAACTTCTGGAAGTTTAACGACAACCCTATCTCTTATAATAAATTTAACCAAATAAACGAACACTCATGTGGTTAACTCAACTCAAAAATCTCGATAACGAAATCCATAAAATAAACCAACTGTTTACTCAAAATCAATGAATTGATTAATAACATATATTCATAAGTCAAACAATCATCATCGCACACAAGAATTTTCTTTACAAGATCAAATCATTAATTTTCTCAATTATTTTCACTAATTAAAGGCATATAAATAAATGTAATAAATCATTCTCTTCTAATTTTCAACTAATAATAAAATATAAATATGTTTTAAATAACCATCAAAAACTATAATTCTCCTCAATTAAATCATATATATTTGTATTCAATTTATTTATATATATATATATATATATGTATATATTAATATAAATATATGCATATACATATATATATATATATAAATAAATTAATGTTAATTTTTTTAAATTTTTGAATTTTAAAATGAATACCAAAATATTATATAATAAAATTTTATTTTGTTTTGTTTTCAGCAAAAACAGGAAGCCCCACTTGGGTTCGCATTACCTACATAGGGAGGGACCGCAGGTTGCTATCTGCTTGATCCCTTGGCTAGCGTCGCGATCCTTTGAGGAGCTAGAATGAGTAAGGTATGAGTAGTACCGTCCTCCACCAATATATATATTTTTAAAATTTTTCTTTTATTTTGATTTTGATTTTATTTTAGTTAAAAATACTGTATATATATATTTTTTCTTACGAATTATGAGATACGAAGTTTCGTCAGTCATATATATATATTTTTAATATTTTTATTTACTGAATTTTTAATTTAATTCATTAACTCCGTACGGACGGAATACAAAGCAATTTTGCAGGCATGTAGAATTTCAATACCAAGAATTCAAATAGTAGTTTCGGGCACTTTCGAGAGGACAAATAATATAAAAATTGTACAATAGCTTTTAAATTGCATGAGTTTTTCACAATTTTCCTTGCACAAATATTTTCTAAATTTCCTCTGTTCAATAGCGGGGTTTTGGATTAAAATCTACAGAGGTTTTCTTTTTTTTCTATTGTTTCTTGAGAGCATTTAATTAGATTCTCTAATTTGTTGTGTAATTTTTCTACAGAGGCAACACAATTTTAACGGCAGCAACCGGGAACAATATTCTCTACAGAAAAGCTTCTAAATTCAACAAAAGTACAGACAAACTTTATACACAAACAAACAATCTTTTTAATACAGGAAAGAATTCAAAACAAAATGAAAACTGAAAGGAACCTGTTTCCTGTAGGCTGTAGAAGTAAAAATTGAACCAAGCTTTGCCACGGAAGCCTCCAGCTATGAAACTCTTCTCAGAAGCTTCACCTCCAGCTAACAAATATAACGACTGAAACTCTTGCGGCCTTTTCTAAAATTTCTTACACAAGCATTCAATAGAAAACCAAAAAAAAATTCACATAGAGCTTCCCCACTCTTCTCGGCCAAAAAAAAATTTTCCCGTAAACAACTTCTGTTACCCATGCCTCTTTTCTTTCCAGGAATAATTTCCCCAACCAAAACTCATTAATTTCCCCACTACTTGTACAAATCCAATAAAAGAAAATTTAATAATTTTAAAAATCAATTTTATTCATTTATTTATATTTTATTTTATTTATTTATATTTTTCTTTTATTAACATTATAGCTTGATAAAGTATTTAATTAACTCAAAAATGCAAAAGCAATAAGACATTTTAAAATATCAACAAAGTAAAATTTATTTTATTTAAACTATTCCTTAAATAGAAAATATAACTCAATTAGCTAAACTACAATTAACTTAAAACTCCATCAATTAAATATATAATTGATCACACATACCCAAAATTAGTTAAATCACACTTAATTAAAAATTAATTAAATCTCAAACTAAAATGTTAATCAACACAAACACATTTACAAACAAGGACGAATAGAAACAAAGACAACAATGGACTCACAGAAGACGAACTTGGGACGGGAACACTTTCCTAACCACTCTTTTTTTTTAACATCAATCCCGTTGAGTTTATTTTGATGCTCGCCCTGTCCTGCCGAAGCAGGTGGAATCGAGACTCTATACCTGCAATCCCTGCATACAAACAAGGTCATGTACATGTCTATATATATATAATTAAAGCATTACATTGTGAGAAGGAATTGCAGCATAGCAGTGCACTCATAAACGAGTGATGCTACACTATCCTCTCACCAAAACTATACTAACAATTATAATATCAATGATGAAATAACATTTCTAACTAATTGATCACATCATTAACTAAATTACAAAATCACTGCATCAAACCATATTACTGAATCAAATTAAACATCACACACCAATGTAATCTTAATGTCATAAATTGAAGTAACACAATCCTCAATCAATCTAACTATGCATCCACACACCAAGATGGTGAACTAATCACCTCCACAAACCAGTATCACACTAACACATAAGAGTAACAAGTAGTAGCAAAAGTATCAACAACATGGGGGTATTACACAAAATCTTGCATAAACTAAGCATTTCTTGTATTTTGTGATCCTATCTAAGGCTAAGAAAGAACCAAGACCATTACCAATACCTCAAAATATTTATTCATCCCAGAATTCCAAAGGAAGTGTTGGGAGTTTTACCCAAATAAGGGCCCAGTTGAAGCTCTCCTTGGAAGAAACAAACCCAACAATCCAAATTTTTAGGAGGATAGATTTTCCAAAGAACCATGACCCACCTAGCAAGGCACCCTTACTCTGCTCAAAGTGTTGGAAGGAGAAAATGAAAAATCCTGTAGGCATAGCAACCATCTGCAATAGAACAAAATCATTCTAATGAATCAGAGCCCACTTGCAAACATAGTTTGTATTTGGATGAGGGCCTGAGAACCTCCCAATAAGAGCATTTCCCACAATAGAAATAGATTTGTCCACCACAACATTAGGGATCCAAAGCGAGAGGTCGAGGTCCATAGGGGCCTTCCCCTGCACCTCATCTTGGTCAGGAGTAGCAACATCCAATGACCCATCACAAGGAATCCCCTCACACATAGAGAGGAGTTCCTTCTTAACAACATCTATTCCAATAGGGGAAGTTGTCACATCTAACTCTCCAGAGATGTGAGAGGACAAAGGAAGATTCTCCAAACCAAACCCAGAGCTAACATCCTTCAAAGGCATTTGAACATTGTTTAGGCCTTTAGATATTGAATCTAGAGATGCATCCAGATTCCCATCCAAGCTAAACCCCTCACACAAAGTGGGAGAGGGGGATCCTTGAAAATCACGTCCTTCCCAAAGGGGGAAGCTCTTTGCACAACACTCCATTGAGATGGGAGGGGGAAGAAAAAATCCCCGCCTAAGGGGAAGCCCAAGGTTAAGCGAGCTAGACCCAGAAAACCAAGATTTAATAGACATCTACAAATCCTTCCTCTGCACCCAATGCAGAGTATAATCTAACCTCTCCTGAAGGACCATACACGGAGACTCCATCCACAACTCCATGAGAGAGCTCTCCTCTTCAGCCTCCTCCTGGTTGCTCCAAACCAAATTTGACCCATCCTTCAAATTGTTCGCACACCTTTAGGATTTCAGATGGGATTCTAGCAAAATGTTGAGGAGCAATTCATCCCCCTCCTTGACTCACTCATTTCCCTAAAAATCCAACCCATTTTCTTCAAAATTTTCCCCTTTGTCGTCATCATCATCAGAGTCTCCATCATTGTTGTCATTGTAGTAGGAAACACCCACCTTGATACCATTGCAAGTCACAAAGTTCCTCGTTGTCACCACTAGGTTTTGCCTCCTCTTTGTAACTACTAGGTTTTGATTTGTCGCTATATATTTTTAAATTTTTTAATACTACATATATTTCTAAGTTTTTATTCAAAACAATTGTAATGATGAAATTTTTAAAGTCATGTCATTTCCTATTTAGTTTTATGTCTATTTTGACAGAATGCTTTAATGCATTTTCATATGATAAATGATATAATTTTGTGTGAAGTTAAGTCCCTTTTCCTATGTTTTTATCTCTCTACTTATACACATTCACATACATTTACCCTTCACCTCATTTATGTACATACACATTTTGATACATTCACCCAACTTACACATTAATTATGCCCATTCATAAACCTATCCCTATATATCTGTTAGATCCACATTAATTTGATCCTTTTCATGCCCTAGGTCATTTCTACAAACATAGGGCTAACAATGCGACCATGCATTTGATCTCTAAAATTTAAATTTCAAATTCAAATTTTTACTTTACTCTTGCTCATTCTTTTCCTGCTAAGGGTTGACTAAACTCAATCCTTTTATAAATTTATTGCTATGTCCTTATATTTAAAGGCATTCATTTATCATCCACTTTGATCCTATCTCATTATGTTCATTCACATTAAAGGAGCATGCTAGGAACACTTCCATTGGTGCAATAAAATGAATCTGGATTTACACATTCATTCTAGAGTATTTATATAGCTAAATCTTGTTGTCTTTGATCCTTCACACAATTTTTTTTAAGGTTGAACTAAGAGAACATGTCGTGTAGTGATATAATGTTAGCCTTCAAAATTATTTCTAAATACTATTAGTTTAGACAATAGAGGAAATAGAGGAAAAAATAGTAAATTAGGAAGTAGAAGTATGTAAACTATTAGATAATTTATGCAAGAGCAAAGATAACCTAGATTCGTAGAGTTATCCCTTCACCATGGAGATTAGGTCTTCTAGATCCAAGGTAGAACTCAAATATCTAAGACCTATTATTTCGAACCTAGACATGCATTTTAAATTAAGCATTGACAACATATTTTGAACATCAAGTTTATACCTAGAGCTAAGTGCTTTATCTTTAACATTTACATTCCTAAATTTGGCCTTTAATGTTCCTATTTATAGATATATATACCCAAAAATATGTATATGTTGAAAGTTGCAAGACAACTGAGAAGGGTGGGGTGAATTAGTTGTCACCAAATTCAATCACAAATCTCAAACAATTATCAACTTCACATCCATTGTATTTTGTTATTAAGTATGAATATGAAATGTAAATAACATAAAACAATATCAACACAAGAAACACCAGATTTACAAGGAAAACCCAATAAGGGAAAAACCATGGTGAGGATTAACTCACAATATAAAGTAATTCCAAAATTGAATACAAAGAGGCTCACTACCCAAAATACAAGGCTTACTTCCTACAGAAAGGACTCACTATCCAACAAGGAGGCTCACTGCCTACAGATACAAAAGATAACAGAAAAGATCCACCACAACAAGTTACACACATCCACAGCCTTGATCAGAAGATTGTAGACACCATCAACTCACTACTTTCAAGAATCTGACACATTAAAGTATTGTTGCCTCAACTCACTTTCGCACACTCTTGCTTCTCAAACTTGTGGCTCATTTGATACATCAATCCATAACATCTCAACTTGTATTTATACCATCTTCAACCTTAGAAACTTTCTCCAAGGTCGGCTACACATGCTTCATTTTACAAATTCAAATTAGGTCAGAAACTCAACATTCTCATGGTGAAAGAGAATGAGAGCGGACAAAACCAACACTTAACCAAGACCTAAAACAATGTCTTAGATCAATCACTCACTTCCTTAATTGTTACTATCCTTCGCAAGAAGTGTAGACACCAGGTTGGCCAAACCTAATGAAAACACAAATGAACTTTGAAGTACACGCTTCGGTAACAAGAAGATAACATGCAAACCACATAACACGCTTCACCATGCATGAGAACACATCTCAGATACCTTCAGATTCAACCACAGCAAATGCAAAAAACTTCATATACAAAATACTTCCCATCAATCGATCCAGACTGTACAAACACACACAACTCTAAAACTTGTCTTTTGTAGCACCAAACCATGAATGCCTTTTCCAGAACACAAACAACACCTTTACAAGACATCTATCAGGTCCGCAAGGTCTGAAACAAACCAGCAGAGGATTGCAGAGTAGATACATTTCTCCCAGTCCATAGACAAACAACTTTTCCAGACTAGTTCAAACACTGGTGAAAACAACTTTCACTCTCCATTAACCTGGAAGCTCTAATCCAGGATATATCACCAACAGATGCCCATAACCAACAATTTAGATCCACATAGGCATAGGATCAACACAGAAGAAATGTGAAGCACATATCAGAGCACATTTTGAACATATACTCAACTCTATCTTTACTATTTCTCAAAAACACTTGGAAACTCAACACATTAGCGCCACACCTGCAACACCATAAAGATAGCTCCATGTACTCACAACATCTCAACTATACATGCACAATCTACAACATCCTATACTGTGTTGACATCAATGACAACACCACCAAACTCACTCATACTTACAAAAATCTCCCCCTTTGTCATTGATGGCAACACATGATGTGAAAAACCATCAAAGAAAACATCCATTCAATTCCTGCACTCTCCTTTATTTTTTAGATTAGACAACCTACACAACATTCCTACACTCTCAATATTCCTTGCAAAGTTCTCTCTTTCTCATGACTTTCTCTCCCCTTTTTCTTTCACTATTTTTCACATGAATCTCTATCCCCCTTTGTTATCAATGGAAAAGACCAAAAGCTTTGATTACTCCCCCTTAGGAGTGCACCCATTTCATACTACAACAATGATACTTGCTAATACCTCTCCAGAGTAGACCCATTCATCAGTCCAGACAAATGAAGAATCTACAGATCCAATGGACTAATGCACCTCCATGTGCACCTATTTCAAAGGAGGGCCAATGACCCCCAACTTCTCCCTCAAATACTCAAAAGTATCCTTCGAAAGAGCCTTATTAAATATATCTACAATCTGATCCTTTGTAGACACATACTCCACCCTGACTTCGTTCTCTAGTACCTTCTCCCTAAGAAATGTAACCCATGTCATTATAGAATAATCATCAATAAGGAGCATGAAATACTTGTCACCATTAAGACTTCCTATTCTTGTGGGACCATAGAGGTCTATATGAACCAATTCCAACATTTTGGTAGTAGATTTCTCTTTTCCTTTAAAGTTGCATCTTGTTTTCTTTCCCAAATAACTCCTACAAATAGGATTGGTAGGTTTTGTGATTTTAGGTAGATCTTGGACAACATCTCTTGAACTGATCTTGATCAGATTATCAAAGTTTACATGTCCCATCCTTCGGTGCCATAGCCAACTTTCATTAACTTGAGATACAAGGCACTGGCCATCAATACCCTTAAGCTGATAAATGTTTCCATATGTTCTCCTTCCTGCATCAACCATAGTTCCAGACCCTTTTCTGATCTCACAGGTGTTATCTTGAAAAAAAAGC
The DNA here is from genome assembly GCA_007258455.2 of Sequoia sempervirens. Lineage (NCBI taxonomy): Eukaryota > Viridiplantae > Streptophyta > Pinopsida > Cupressales > Cupressaceae > Sequoia > Sequoia sempervirens. Next base: position 21,264 of record VDFB02111876.1, read on the forward strand.
TTGAATCCTTTGCTACACATTTTTCCAACA